>JAYEVJ010000239.1:0-122122 GCA_036346265.1 Melocanna baccifera
GAGAAACAGCTTGAAGCACTTTCCACAAAGGTATGCGGAACCGGACGACTCATCAGAATCGAACGCCAAGAGCCGCAAGGCGGGTGACGCTCTCTTCTCCGATGTCGACGGCGGCCAACCACCTTATGCCGCCTTTCTTCATTCGGCCCCGAGACCATACCCGCGGTTGGGAGGAGGTCACGCCGTGCCCCGACGGCGCTTTGACCGCAATCCCACCAAATTCGACTTGGGAGAAGACAAAGCAAAGACTTCGCAGCGGAAGGAAGGGAGCAATGCAGGGGTAAAGGATCCAGGGGAAGCGGAAGGAGAGTCCTCCATCCATCGCTCCAGCTTCAAGCGCCCGACTATCCAAGGTGGAGCAGCTAGCGCAGGCCCGGAGAGGAGGGAAGCCGGCGCCTGGGGTAAGGAAAGAGAGGCCAGTTGTCGGACCCGGATTTTCAATCCAGAATCCTCTGTGAAACCACTGCACTATTCCCTAGATCAGGAGATAGTGCTCACAAAGACAATTCTTGAATCATCCATACTTCGCATGATGATCATACAGTCAAAATCAATATAATTTACATAAGAGTCCTAAAAATATACCATGACGGGTAAGGGTCTTATATAACGGCCGCTCAGGCCAAAATACTACAATCAAAAGATACAGCAGCGGAAGATAAAGATGATAGTGGAACCATAAGCCACGGTGCAAAGCGATTGGGGTAATTGCATACGTCTATATTGCCCAACTCTGAGCTATATAGGCGAATACCCTTACGGCAAGTCTACTGCCTAAGACTAAGTATTTTGAAATCCGCCCTAGTTTCCATCGTCAGCTCCTTGGCTGGGCGCATCTTCATAAGCATAATGATCCGTCCTCCTGCTTGGATTTTGGTTATATGAGTGTGAGCATTCCAACCCCGTGCTCACGAGTCAACATGCAGATGCAAGAATATAACATGTATGGCTTGACAAAGGGTAGGCTCAGTTTATTTTATTTTGCCGAAAGTCGCATTTTACAAGACTTAGTATATATATAAGAAGTTCCTAGACTTAGCCTTTGGACCAAAATTTGTAATACTTTTGAACAAGGATTTTATTGAATAAGTACAAATCTCATCCATCAACTCGCATTGTTTGTTCCATAAACCGATTTTTAGTGTTATAGCCACTTAACTTATCACCGGGACGACACCCAGACAACATCAACCAGATGCAATCCTTCGTCCTTCATTTCCCATTCCGATCCCAACCATTTATAAAAATTGTTTTAAAACAGAACTATATCGAGTTAAGTTCCATAACCGCTTCTTGACCGTGGTAGCACGGCTATTCGAATAGTTTTGACTCGCAGAGTTTGTACACTTTCACCACAAGAAACAATCCACCCATTGCCCCGCATGATTCCTTGGTCATGCAACAGTAGATCATCACAAGAACCTTTCAACATTACCGCTTCGAGGTCTCATCTCACCCTATGAGTCCGCCTCACTTTGCTGGGACCCATAGTTGCGCGGATGTTAATCACTTTATCGGGCGCCGAGCTCCACTCCCCTACGCTAGTAAAATAAGAAAACAATTCACCCTCCACTCGGTGTCCCTTTAGCCACCACAGCTCCGCCTTCTTCCCCGGGCCAGAGATGAGTCCAAGTTCTAAGGTTTACTTAGCCAAGTTGCACTTTGCGACTTATGGTTGTACTGCTTACAATGGGAGGTCATGACCATTCGATCATTGATTATCCGGCGGTTCTACCATGCACTCTACACTCGTGCACCACTGCACCACACTCGTGAATTAATTATGAGGTTTTAAAGTTTAAAAGCAATTAATCATAACCAATTAAATTGTATCATAATTTAGATCTAACTCAAAAGCTCATGATTTTGGTTTCCGAGAGAGGATGAATTTAGATGAATTTAGAATTTGGTTTCATCAAATTTGGATTAAAAATGAGAAAGTTATCTAGGTTTAAAGTTTTCTACTGAATTAAATCGGAAAAGGAAATAACACGCGCCGCCCGGGTAATCACGCGCGGAGCCGATCGATCTTGATTGGGCTGTTAACACGCTACTGCGCTGCTGAACGCGCTGACTTCAAGACAGCCGTCCGACGGCGTCGGTGGTCGCATGAAGGCGAGCGCGCAGATGCCTTGGCGCGCGCGCCACACGGAGCCGATCGATCGCCATCCAACGCGTCACGATGAACCGCGCCTCGGCCGACACGTGTGACCGGGGATCCCCAAATCGCGCAAGATCGTTTTTCTTCCTCCCTCCGATTTCGGCGAAGCTTGCCGCCGGCGAGGAAGGCTACGGCCGCACGAATTTATTCAAAAAATGGAACCCTTGCCTTGCCACCTACCTTTGTACAAGAGCTCGCCGGCCAATTTTACCGCTATGGGCACCGGCGGCGAGCCACGGCGGTGGCGAAACAGGGCAAGTGGTGCTACCGAGATACATTGTATGATACTTCAATTAATCGAGTAGGGAGCATCTAGGGGCAACACTGATACTACCTCGGGGGTCGGTTGAGCTCTGGGAGGTCCGAGGAAGGTTGTTGGCGTGCGTGGCGAATCGAAGAGGTGCGCGGGAGGTGCTCGGCGCGAGAGTTGCCGACGATGACGGGGATGGCTTCGCTTAGTCTGCCGTGGTGCTCCCTGAGCGAGGAATTTGTACTTAGCCGCCCAATCGCCGGGAGCTCGAATGTCTGGTTGGGGAAGAAGAGGCTACGTGGGAGGAAGGCATGGTGGTTCAATTGGGCGCTAAGGGTGAGAGGAAGGCGCTGGGAGATCATTCATGCACCGCCGCTTTATAACCGCCGGAGTAGCCCAGCCACGCGAGGGCATGCAGCGGTCTGGCGGCTTACGGAAGGAACGGCATGGCCACAGGATCGGGAGGCGATGGACATGGTGACGAGGCCAAGTAGGCGAGCTCAGAGCGCAGCGGTGGCGCCCGGCGGTTGCTCTGGTTTGTCCGAGCGAAGGGATAAGGCGGCGATGGCGATCGGCGCCGCAATCCGAGGGAGGAGTTGATCCGCCGGCGCGCACGTAGAGCCGAGAGAGTGGCTCTGGCACACAAGCCGCCGCCAATGGAGGAGGTGGTCAGTGCTCCTGCCAGAGAGTCATGGCATGCGAGCACGCGAAAGAGAGAAGGAGCAGGAGCCGCGCTCGGCCGCGAGGAAGAGACAGAGGAGCGAGAGAGCAGCAGAAGAAGGGAGCCGGGTCGGGCCGGCTTTGGGCCAAAGGCTGGTCTGCTTGCCGCTCACCCAATATGTGTGTGCATATGTGTGTATATATATATAGGTACATATATAAATATATATATATAGGTACATATATATATATATATATATATATATATATATATATATAGGTACATATATATATATATATATATATATATATATAGATAAATTGTAAATTTCAATTGGTCTTCATAGTTTAGTTTATGTACTTATATGTGTGTATTACTCTGCACATATTCTATTAATGCCCTTTTCAATTTGGATCCCCTCAGGATGTAAATTTGAACAATATTGTGTTATTACAATTTCAGTATCTGAATTCTTAATGTACCCATTTTTGTATCTTTACTTTCTTAGATAGGTATGTATAGATATATATACATACACATGCATTGCTACTTTATTTGTGGTAAGTTTTATGGCCATCTTGCTGATCATCTTTTCAGATTCATATTAAATTTTAAAATTCCCTATTCTCAAGCATATCCCTCCTTTTTGACCTTCCCCTATATTTCATGTGCTTTCCTTTATATGTTCATGTGTACATTTTATGTTGCTTTTATTGAAACCTCAATTAAAAACTTGAAACTCCAGAAAATTGATAATACCAAGAAATGCCCAAATTATCCAAATGCCAAATTTTCATAATATCTGTCCTAAAAAAAATGGAATGTTACACCGGCGCTAGGGGAGGCGTGGTCGGGGAGGTGGCAGCCGAGCCCGGAGTGGACGTCGGCGCGCGGGTTTCTAACTCCATCCTCTGTGCTCCTGTGTTTTTCTCATCTAATGACCAACAAAAATCCAATGTAGGTTTTTCAGTGAAGCTCTTTAGGAGTTCATTGCTGCATGTAATTTGGAACCAACTGAAAGGACAGGTAGAACAGATAGAAATGGAATGGTGAAACACTGATAAATGTTCCAGCTAACAGATTTGGGTTTCTGTGGGTCGGTATTCTGTGTATCAAGTTAACACCTTATGTAACACAAGGTAAATTTCCATAACAAATTTCAACATCTACATGCATTTGCATTCAATTCACTTAATTTGAACTTAGAATTTTAGTCAAAAATGTCTTATTGTATACTACCTGTAGTAAAAGAAGAATGACTTTTTTCTTTCAATGTGAACAAGATGGAACTTCGAACATTAAATTGTACTACTATACACTTCAAACAAGATATAAAAAATATTGTTATGAAAGTATTTATGTCAAACTTACTCATTTCACTTTCATATATTTAATCCAAGTACTCAAAATGATATCTTTGGTCAAAGCTACAATGGTTTCACTGCATGGATTCTAGGATGTCAATATTTTGTGATCAGAGGAAGTATAATGGTTTGCATGCACATAACAAACTATTATATATATGCCAGCAAAAATCAAAACCTCTTGTAGTATGAAAGCATTAGATGTATGATATGATGTGTAAGCATACAAATGAGAATGGTACAAAAATAATTCAAGAACAACATGTTTGACATGCAATTTTCTATTTGAATTGCCTATATGAGGTACTTATGTCGTCAGCCCTCTACTTTGATAATACTCCATACAGTCCCTTTCATAAGGCATACTTTGACTGGGCATAGTGACTAACAAAGTTCTAAGATTAAGGAAACCACAAAAGAAAATGACTACATTATCCTTCATTAAATGCTTTGGAAAGATGAGAGAGCTGTTTGTTTGGGTGGTGATACATAAATGTTTAGGAAGGGGAATGAAAAGATTAAATAAATAAGGGCAAAAAAGAGAAACTAACATCAAATCTATTTCAAGTGTCGACGTCCAACCTCTCTCCAACGAATGATTACCCCCTTCTTGCGCTAGTTCACAGCATCTACATGTGCACCTTATAGTTTGGGATAAGATTAAAAAACTACTATGCCCAGTCACACTTATCTCTTGCCAACAAATCACACACTACTCACAGTAGCTGTAAGCCTGTAACTTGCAAAAACCTTGAGCATTCATCTCTGGTTTCGGAAAACCCCACATCATCAAGATATATTGATTTGTGTTACACATAGAGCATTCCAGGCAACTCATGTTCAAGCTTTGTCTGCTGCAAGCCTGACAAAATAGGGAACTACAGCCCAAAGGACAGCCTAATAACATCTTATTATGCATGAGGCCCTGTCCTTGCCCAATAGATTTTGAGCTACTGCAGCAATATAGAATCATTTTTTGCATGGGATGTTTCTTATAAAAAAATACGCATAAACGAATGAGGAATAAAACAAAACATGATTATGTGATCAATAAGCCAACATTAGTGGTCTAAAAGCTAGGTGGAGATGCCAGGACACACAAACAGAAAAGGTACAAAATGAAACATAACAGTGTACAAACAATAATGACTAACTTCATCTTCTTCGTATATTCCTTTAAACAATTTTCTTTAAAAAGATATGAATTCAACATTAGTACATCTTTAATAAATGCTAATAAGATATGCTCATAGAGACATTGGCTAAGAGAAAGGCACACATAAATAACATCTTGATATCTTCATATTGGGTATCGGGCACCTTCTCAATAGTGGAAAACTTCATATGGAAAATGAAAATTGTTAACATATGCTATCCAAAAACTTGTGTAGATTTTGTTTATCTCCAATATCTTATGAAAACCAGAAATTTGAAACATCATTCTGGAAGAAAAAAACTACTTGTTTTGTTATTACATGCCCTATTTTTTGAAGAGAAAAACCCAAACAAATCAGTGCATACTTCATAACAATAGTAGTCAGTCATATAACAACAATGACCTACCCCATCGCTCATTCAAAATATGCATGTCATACTATTTCCTCCACTAATCTTTCACATGATGTTCATGTTATAACAAGACGACTACCATAATACCTTTCCAAATTTCCAAGTGAAAAGGAAAGTCGAAGTTTGTGCACATCAAACACACTACATTTAGGAAGGGCAAGCTGAAAATCGTGTTGATGTTTGTTCCAACTGCGTTCAATATTTATGAGACGGCAACCACTGCAACACTAGAAATGTAACATGGGGAAGAGTTTTACAAACATCCGATTAGCTACTCTATAAGCAGTAAAAAAAATATCTCGAAACACTTGGAAGATGACACGAAACTGTAAACCTGCTTGCAAGAACCATACAGGCAAAGCGTGCCCAATGATGGGCTTGTTTAGGTAAACTAAGAAATTAAATGGAAAAAATTAAACTTGGTTAATGGTGATCTCCTTGTTTCACCTGATTCCTCTTTGCGAGAGTTTCATCAGAGTTGGGAGGAAAAGGATTGCCGTATGCTACGGTTGGAATACCCACGGAGAAAAAAATCAAAATAGTAGCTAATTGTACTTCTCCTTGGCCTTCTAATTGAAACATAAAATCAGATAATTCAGTCCAGGTTCTCCAAAGAAACGCAGAAACTGCGAAGATCTGTCTCAAATTTGACTCCTAGTACGACCAGATCAAAAGATGACAAAACCAAGAAAACCCTATGCCCTCCAATTCAGCCCACGATGAGATAGACAATAGAATCACACAGCGTGGAGGAAAAGGACGACGTACGTGGAGGAGTTGCGACTGGGAGGAGGAGACGAGGAGGGAATGGCCGGGGATGGAGTTGCCGGTGCCGCGGTGCAGAGGGCCAGAGGGGAGGGGAACGAGGCACGAGAGAGGACGCCAGGACGGGGTCGAGGGCCGGCCTAGCTGACGTTTGGGTCGAAGGCCCACCAGGCGACCAGGCAACTGGTTTGTGTCCTTGGGCTATTTGGTCCGTCACTGAAATATCAATAGAGTAAATGCACGACGGATGCTTAAACTTGCACGTGTTTCATTTATGGGTTAGTACTTTTTAGTTTTGGCTTAGCTTTTGGTTGTGACTTATATCTTTTGGACTGTTTACAAAAGAGAATACGACATAACATAAACTTACGTATAGTTTTGACCGATATAAATGAAGTCGCTACAATATGTACTACAATTCATTTGTAGATATCGTCTTAAAAAGACACTTTTTTTGAAAGCCAGTTAACGTAAAAAAGCCAAAAGCAGTTTTTAGAAACTGAAAAGAAAAGGCACATATCTCTTGACTCATAATGCATACGTAAGCCCGGTAGTTTTCAGCTCATGGCCTATTCCTTTTAGCTTTTTTTTTGTAGCTGTTGGTTTCATCGTCTCCAAAAGCCTAAACAAAACGGGACGACTTCTCTAAGCAGCTTCTTCTCGAAGCTGTTTTTTTAAACAATTTTTTGAATTAAAAATCGTATACGTCGTTTGCGTCGATGTCTTCGCTATCCAACATTGTCTCAAAAAACGCAAACAAAAGCTATCAATTGTAGCCCAAAACAACATGGCCTATGACTTATGACTTTTCACAAACAAACAACTATGATGACTTCTCCGCTATGTTTTGAAGCTCATATTATCAGCATTCAATTTATTTATATAAGCATTCATGTTATGTTATGATCATAAACCATATAAATTACCCACTGTAGTCGAAAAATACCTGCCACGTGGCCGTTCACTCGTTTCCACATCACATGAATGATCCACATGAAAAAATTGCAAATAAGCCCCCTAACCATCTACTATTATTCAGCACCATCCTCTCCAAATTGATCGGATATACAGTGGGTTATAGAACAGGCTAAACGAGCTGCAATTCCTAAAGAATGCCATCATCCTCTCCAAAATCGATTTACCCAAATTCCCTACCCCGCCTCCATGCATGACATCACCGCCGTCGCCTATCTGTTGAATCATCATGACGTAAGCCGAATTAACGGGAAACCTAGCCCTACTTAGTTGGAGGTGACGTCGCTGCCCCAACATCGAAGCAGCGAGGGGAAGTCGAGCTAGGGACTAAGGGTTTCAGAGGGGCAGGAGGTGGAGCATATTCAACATTAAGTTTTTGGAAAAAGTCTACTATTCAATCCTGAACTCTGCTTTTGGTTCGATTTTCAATCTTGATCTCGAACTAGTGAAATTGTCCACTTTACCCCTCTACCTAAATCAAGGTGGTTTTGATGTGATGTGACATCCTAATCAGCGGTAACAAATAAACAAAGAATAAATAATGGGGTCGGATCGATGTAAACCCAGTTCATGTCAGTAGGCCAATACTTAATCCTAGGATAAATTAGAAAATGATTAGTTTAATGTGTCGGGGTCCACTAGTAAGTAATATATTATATTTAATATGTGATTAATTAATGTAATCCAACCGTGGGGCCCACTGGTCAGTTGGATAGAAAATAGAGAACTAGGGGAGCAATGGTAGAGTGCTTGGGCAGGCTCGCCAGCGGTGAATGTGGTGGTGGGTGAGCTAGGGGTGATCTCAAAAATGGGTTGCAGGGGGTCAAGAGGAAGCTTTTGGTGGTGCTGATGAGGCCAGTGGTGGTTGAAGGGGAGTAGGCGCTGTGACTAAGCACAACCATGGTGTCAATTCCGCAAAAACACTACGTAGAACTAATCTATGTAGTGCACTAGCTGTAGGAGACCCAGAGGAACACACCCTTGTTGTTTATTGAGTCGGAGGAGCCCTATAATGGTGTAGTGACAAGGAGCAGTAGCAGCGGGAGTGGTTTGACAGTGGTGGGACTCCACCGTTGCAGCAGATTTCAAAGAAGCAGCAGGGATGGTTGAGGAGGTGTTATGTATGCTAACTGTGCAGCCACTTGAGGAAGAAGCTCATTGGAGGAAGGGGATTTCGAGGGTGAGCTCAGCAGCCAGAGTTAGAGAAGATAACCCAATGGACCAAGTTATGCACAAAATCAGAAATTGACTGAGGGAAAATGTATTTTAGGAGGTGGAACACAAAGTGATGCAAGCGGTTTTGCGAGGAAATCACCAGAACACGCGGGGACATAGGCAACGAGCCACGGATGCGCTCACCGAAGGTGGGAGAGAAGGTGGAGGTTTGGTCAAAATAGTGGGGCACAAGAGCTGGGACTCGAGTGGAATGTAGAGGGGAGGATGGGAAAGAAGATGCAGATGTTTGGGCTTATGTACCAATGATTTGGCTAGATTTCTTGCAGGATTTGGCATGGCGTATGTGAGCTCACGGGTATGGTGAGCATGGCGATGGTGACACAACAAATCTGGCTGGCAACAACAACATCAGAGTCAAGTACGATAGAGGCACACCTCTTTCAAGTTTGTGTGGAGTGGGTTGCAAGGGGTGAAGTGAATGGTTTTAATAGTTCAAGTTTGTGTTCCAGGCGGTTTCAAAGTTCAGTGTTTAAAATCGAGCCGAGCCCATAGTTCAAGGTTGATAGTGGATTTATTCCTAAGTTTTTTTGTCTTCTGCAACTTTTTGAGGAAAATATGTTGTGACTCACTACTAATACTAGCTAGCTACATGCATGTCGACCAATGCATACTCTACTCAGCCAGCTTATCGTAACAATTAACAGTGTCTAGCACTAGATGCATCTGTTGAACTAATCTTGTATTGTTTAAATTGATCATGTTAGGGTTGTTTTTGGTAGGCGTTGTTTTCTTTTTAGTAGTAAGTCCGATTATGGTATGATTTGTGGCCGGATCGTGGCATAGTGTGATTAGTTTCTTTCTATGTATTAGTTTCTTTCCATGTACGGTCAAAATTTCTATATAAATGCTTCTCGCTCTTGTGTATAAATAGAAGACATAGAATAGAAAAGTCATAGCAGAGAGTTCAAGCAACACAAAAGCTTCTTCTTGTGTTCTTGTTGTCAGTTCTTAAGTTCTAGGTTGTTCGCGTGTGTTGTGTATCAACTTAGTGCCAATAATTGGTATCAGAGTGGTGCTAAGAAGATCCTGCGGCGACGCCTCGAGGCGTGAGGTCTGTATCTCCTACGTCAACCCAAACCTTCGACGACAGTGGCCGTCGTTGGGAGGCCCCAGCAGTGGCGGTGGTCGAGAAGTGGTGGTGCAGGTGATGCCAAAGGAGACGGGGGTGGCATTGTGATACCCCATCCTCACGCGAATGAACTACACCGAGTGGGCTCTTCTCATGAGGATCAAGCTCCAGGCTCAGGGAATCTGGGAGGCAATCGAGCTGGGGGCGCGGAGTACCAGCTTGATAGAATGGCGCTAGCGGCCATACTCCAGGGGTGCCACTGGAGATGCTGGCGACACTGGTGGTGAAAGACAGTGCCAACAAGCCCGGGACGCCATGAAATCCGTGCGCATGGGCATGGAACATGTCCGGGAGGCATAGGCATAGGCCCTATTCAGGGAGTTCGATGGGATCCGCATGAAGAGCGACGAGGTGGTGGATGACTTTGCCATGCATCTAACTAGTCTCGTCAACAATATCCGCACTCTTGACAAAACTTTGGAGGACGTCAAGGTGATCAAAAAATTTCTCTGTGTCATTCCTCCGAAGTTCACGCAGATGACGATCTCCATCGAGCAGCTGATCGATCTACAGACCTTGTCCATAGAAGAGTTGGTGGGCTGGCTCAAGTCTGTGGAGGAGAGGTATGATGCGAACATGGCAGCCAACGATGGTGGCCACGATGCCAGCGGTCGTCTTATCCTCACGGAGGAGTGGCCGGCACGTATCAAGAAGTAAGGGTAGGGCGACTTCTCTTTTGGCTGAGGAAGGAACGGTAGCAAGCATGTTCATGGTCATGGCAAACATGGTGGGCAAGGTGCTGCTCGTGACGGCAAAGAGACCACTAGGTCCGTCGGTAGTTGCGACAAGTCCAACCTAAAGTGTTACAATTGCAGAAATTTTGGGCACATCTCTCAGGATTGCCGCAAGCCACGATGAGTGTGTAAGGAACAGGCGCATCTCGTTCAGGTACAGGATGATGAGACCACGCTGCTGATGGCCCAGGTGTGTACACTAGAGGAAGCCACATGCAGCGCACCCACTGACGTTGTGCTGGACGAGGTGCATGTGCAAGTGCACCTTGGCTGGGTGGAGGATGAGGACGATACCATTTGGTACTTGGATACAAGAGCGTCCAATCACATGACTGGGTGCAAGGCTACGTTCGTCGAGCTGGACATCGACATAAACGGGACCGTGAAGTTCAGTGATGGCTCCATCGTTGATATATATGGGCGAGGAACTGTGTTGTTCATATGCCACAATAAGAAGCATCGTGCGCTCACCAGGGTGTACTACATCCCACGACTACAAAGCAATATTATCGGTATTAGACAACTTGACGAGAACGGCTGTCAGACGTTGATTGAGAATAGGATGCTATGGCTTCGTGGTCAACAACAGCACCTACTTGCTAGGGTAAAACGCTCTAGAAACCGCCTGCATATGCTTGATCTGAATTTAACACAACCAGTGTGTTTGGCGGCGAGTTGTGGTGAAAAAGCATGGCGCTGGCACTCGTGCTACAGCCATCTGAATTTTCAGTCCTTGAAATGGCTCACGCACGATGAGATGGTTCGTGGGCTACCACATATCAATCAGGTGGATCGAGAATGTGATGCCTGCCTAGTCGGAAAGCAACAACATGCTCCATTCCAACAGGAGGTGAGATACCGCACCCAGGATCAGCTTGAACTGGTGCATGGTGACTTGTGTGGACCTATCACGCTAGCGACACCAGGAGGAAAATGATACTTTGTTCTCCTGGTAGATGATTTTAGTCGCTACATGTGGCTGATATTCCTGACATCAAAATACGAGGCGCCAACAGCCATCAAGCACTTCCAAGCTCATGTCGAACTGGAGGTTACATGCAAGCTGCGAGCATTGCGTACTGATCGTAGTTGTGAATTCACATCTATAGAATTTGGTGAGTACTATGCAAACCTAGGCGTCAAGCGGCAGCTCACAGCACTATACTCACCTCAGCAGAACGGTGTCGTGGAACGCCGAAACCAGACGGTGGTCGGCACGGCGCACAGCCTGATGAAGGCTAAAGGCGTGCTAGGAAGGTTTTGGGGCGAGGTTGTCACGATGGTAGTCTACCTCCTCAACTGTGCACCAACGTGGAGCGTGTAGGCATGACGCCCTACAAAACATGGTACAGGCAGCACCTAAACATGCACTATTTACGCACGTTTGGGTGTGTCACCCACATGAAGGTGGTGAAGCCGAATCTAAAGAAACTCGATGACAGAAGTGTGCCTATGATCTTCTTCGGCTATGAACCAGGGTCCAAGGCATACTGACTCTATGATCCTGTGGGCAAGCGTGTTCACGTATCATGTGATGTAGTATTCGACAAAGAAGCGAAGTGAGATTTGAGCACACCAGAAGCTGACGATCTAATGCATGCTTCCACTGAATTTTTCTCCATGGAATACATTTATTCTCCAGTGATAGGTCATGGATGAACAAGTGCACCAGCACCTGGGGGTGACGTGGTAGGGACATCGACTACTTCAGTGCTAACGCCCAGCCTGAAATCATCGACGCCGCCTCTTCTCCGGCCACACTAGCTCCTGCTGCACCTACCAGAGTGGGGTTTGTGTCACTACCCACTGACGCGACACAACCGTTAGATGAAGTCCTGCGCAGTTATCGCTCCATAGTGGATCTCTACGACAACACCGATGAGGTAATGGATGATTTGCGAGCCAAGATTGGCCTGATCCAGGTCAGCAAGAAGAGGGAGCCACAAGATTAGGGGATGATTTGTTGAACTAATTTTGTGGTGTTTGAATTGATCGCGTCAGAGTTATTTTTGGTAGGCGTTGTTTTCTTTTTGGTAGTAAGTCCGATTATGGTATGATTTATGGCTGGATCATAGCATGGTGTGATTAGTTTCTTTCCATATATTAGTTCCTTTCCATATGTGGCCAAAATTTCTATGTAAATACTTTCCGCTCTTGTGTATAAAGAGGAGAAGACATAGAACATAAAAGTTGTAGCAGAGAGTTCAAGCGATGTAAAAGCTTTTTCTTGTGTTCTCGTTGTAAGTTTTTGAGTTCCAAGTTATTTGCATATGTTGTGTATCGGCTTAGTGCCAACAGCATCAACCACCGTACCATCTTCGTAAACCTACAACCACCTTACCGTTAGATTTCCATCAACAATAATGGTTGGGGGCGCAACAAGAGATCCAGCCTCAGCAGCAAAAATCCCATCTTGTGCAAGAAAAAACAACAGAATAATAGCCCTATTATCTTCCCTGTTCACCCCAATCGCAACAAAATTTGCAGTAGACCGCAACAAGGATTTGCTATGAGTGCAACAAAATCCAACCCATCATAGCAATTAAGCAATGCAATCAACAAAACTACTTCCTGCAACACTTGTAATAAAACTAGCATGGGCCTACAATACCCATCACAACAATTAAAGGATGCAACAAATGAAAACACTTCATGTGACAATTCAAGCAAATGTTTGCAACAAAATGAGTAAACACTTACAATAAATCATACTCGAATGAGAAGGCATATGAATGATGACACATAGCAGAGCTCATCATTGTTGAAGCAGGAGACAACCTAGTGCCTCATCACCAAAAGGCCCAGATCTGGTGATGCCTTGTCATCGGCCCATACCGGAGACAACCTGGTGCCTCATCACCAAAAGGTCTAGAACTGGTGATGCCTTGTCACCGGCCCATACCACTACCATGCATCTCGGTCTCTAGTTGCCATACCCTAGCCACACTCCTCCACTCACCGTATGTCAACAAGGCTCCTCTACTCGCCATCCGTCGCATCACCCTTCCCTCAACAGTCCGAGGTGCCCATATATAGCTTGGAGATGTAGGGGATGATGAGTGAGGTCGCTGCCAATGAGATATGCAGCATGAGCTCATCTTTGGCTTCTTGTGGAATGAATGGCTTCACGTCCACATGTGTGTTCATTCATGTTATACAACAGATGGGTGTGCATGGTGTGCCTAGTTGGATCATCGTGGAGCAGTGGATGAACAACCCCAGCAGGAATATTAGGGTCAAACATAGGACAGTAAGAGTTATAGAATCATTAATCATTGTCAGATTCTGTGAATTCCCCCATGCCAAGAAAATAGAAAAACCTAAAAAATAATCAGGAAAGCCTTCCCCGATGAACTGGCACACGGGAAATTGCACGGAGAACATAGACTAAGGGAGCTCTGTGCTCCCTATGTATTTTTCTTTGAACACACACACACACACATGAAAGGTTGGTATTGTTGAGAAATGATGATAATAATCTCCGATGCAATCCACACAATCAATCATCAGAAGAACACAAGAGAACATAAGGAAACAATTTAGAGAGAACACTAGGGAATTGAAGTCTTTATTATCATCGAATCTATTCTCATGTTACAATGGCATCTCTATTTATAGTCTAAACCCCTTAGGGGTAATTTTGGTATTTGTTCACATCGTAACCTTCTAGATTTCATAACACTCCCTCTTGAGGCAAATACCACGGCATGCACATACCTCATTAAAAACTCCTCTAAAAAATCTAGTGAAAAAAGGGATGGACAAAAGAGTACATCACACCTGTTTCTTGTGACGCACTTTTTGCCTCATTAAAAAGCTTCACGTGAGAAAACTTGAGGAAAATCTCACAAAAGAAAAAAGAGTGCAATATTTAGATCTTCGGGATCATATAAGTCTTCTGGTCTTATATAAGAGCTATGGTTCAGAGATTTACTCTCTCTGAACCTTGTAACTCTCTAAATCGCCTCATCCCTAAGCCTTGTAGCAACTTTTGGAAGTTAGAGGCTGGGAGGGATTTTATGAATATATCTGCTAGATTATCATAAGACCTAGTCTTCAATATCTTTACCTATCCATCCTTCTAGAGCTTGTGAGGATAAAAGAATTGTAGGAGCAATATGCTTTGTAATATTACTTTTAATATAGCCTATTTGTATATGTGCCACACAAGTTGCATTACCTTCATAGATAATAGTGGGGTCATTAAAGGTGTTTATACCACATGACTTCTTGATGTGGCTAATCAATCATCTGAGCCAAGCATATTCTTGTGAGATTTCATACCACGATATGCATATGCCTCGTTAAAAACTCCTTCCAAAAATCTAGCGGAAAAAAGGAAGGGAGAAAATAGTACACAAGACTAGTTAAATTGTATTGTATTTGTTGCCTCATTAAAATCCTTCAAGTAAGAAACCCAACGGGAAAAACTCACTAAGGAAAAAAGAGTACAACACAAAACTCACTAGGGAAAAATAGTACAACACTTATCTTTAGGATTTATAAACTATATTTAGGATTTGTTATGATCCTCAAGACCTTTATTATGTCTATTGATTGGACTTATACCAATAGGTGGTAAAAACGTTCAAGGTAGTGATCATCAAGTCAACATCTTCTAGGTTAGACTAAAGTCGAGATTTTCTGAATCTCATGTATAACTATAAAGATTTAGCATATGCTCCCACTAAAGACCACTTCCGATGAAGTCTTATTATTCCAACACTTTTAATACATTTTACGAAATGAATACATGCCAATATATTATGAGTATATCTACTAGATTAACATAATGTATAGTCTTCTAGATATTTGTCTCACTATTCATTTAGATAAGAGACGATAAAATAATGTGGGCGCAATATACTTAACTTCCTAAAATACCACTTATCCATATGTGCAACACAAGCAGAATTTATTCTAATCAGGATATGGGGTAATCAATTGCAATGCCACGTTTCTTTAGGATATGACTTATCAAAACCTTTCAGGGTATTAATATTTAACAATCATCTTTGAGCAGTACCATATGACCAAAAGTCTTCTGCGGATCTAAAAGTATGGTCATACCACCACAAAATCTATATAACCAATCTTAATTTTGGCACTTAGGGGATTAATAAATTTGCCATTAACACCAATATATATGGTACCTTCATGATAATAAAAGAAATTGCCACTCCATTAGCTTCTGGTAGGATATGCACTTCATATGTGCTTATATGGTGTACTTCTGGTTTTTAATTTTCTCATTCCATCCCCTCGGGTCTTGGATGGGTTCTTATCTACTTTTAGGGATCGCATAATCGTCGGTGTATTTTTAATCGACTGGTGATTTAATTTCTCTTCTAGGAGATATTTTTTCTTCTAGGAGACACTATTTCTTTGAGTAAGAGTTTATTAGGTATTAGTTTTACACACACACACACACACACACACACACATATATATATATATATATATATATATATATATATATATATATATATATATATATATATATATATATATTGCAATTTACTTTCTTGTTGAAACACCTAGTCTTTCAAGGATCGAGCTTTGAGTCCCTTCAGAGATCCTAGCTAGGATTTTCAAGATGTAATAATTGTATATTTTATTCATGTTATCTACCAAAGTTATTATATAACGGAACATTATTTTATTCATAATAGGAGAATATCGATCTCTACAGAGATCCTTGAACCATCGCTTTCACCACCTTATTATTTCATAATGATTTATCAAGTCTGAACTAATAGGTTCCAAGACTTTTATTTGCGATTGTAGTTCAAGCTCAGTTGCTTCCTTTCATTTTTACCCAACATGAACACTTCAAGTGCTCGGCCATGGACTGTGGTTTTGGATATATGTTCTTATACGAGAAACTTTAGCTATTTTAAAGGTAAACTGGTTGTCGACAACTTTTCTCTAGATATCCTCATAATTGAGTGTCCTTTTAGTGTTAACCAAACCTTCATCATTTCCTAAATGAAAAATTATTAGTTGTTTTGTATTCCCTAGTATTGTAATATGTGCACGTCTTATTATTGGGGTTTTCATCTTCATGAGGTATTTCACCTTCAAGGTGAGTTCCCTTTTAAAGTATTTAAGGTGTGTTTAACGAATATTTTGACTAGTGTTGAAGATCTTAAATCCACAGGCGTCCCCATAGAATCCAGATCACTAACCAATAAGTCAACTTCGTAAAGATAAAAATAATATTCAACTTGGGGTATTCTAAACTTAGCAACACATTTACTTCAAGTAAATACTGTGTAACTTCTCTATGCAATGGAGAAAGAAATCTGGCAGTCTGCATGCTTCTAGCGTACAGAAGTATCAACTAAACTTAAATTTAGCTTGGTTAGTACATGAACCACATACAAAGATCTTTCTTCAGGAGAATATCATGGCATTCAAAGATTTTGGGCATTTCTCTCCCCCCTGATGCCGTGATTTTGATCTTGCTTAATAGCATACTTTAAAAGTCCTCTTAGTATGGACACATGATAGATGGAATTTCAGATCCAATCTTATCCCAAATACTGGTGGTGGTCTAAAATGGTGTATGCTATGATGGTGATATTATGTGGGAAATGATTGGTTCTTCTAATATGTAATAATCCTTAATTGGTGGTTCCTTTTCTTAATGCAGTAAGCTATATATTTATTGATGTAGTGGCATGAAAACTGCACATCTCTACTACTGGTAAATTATCCTAAACATTTGATGGGTTATTAATTTGTGACAGTAGAATTTTTTTTAGCTTCTTATATATTGCCCAATATTATGATCCACTTACTCATACTATTTTTTAAGATGTGGATCACTCAAACTTCAATTTTTTGTTAATGCAACATGTTTGGCTTGGTCAAGAGTATTACGTTTTGACAAACATAATATACATCTTCAGGATGCTCACAAAAGCATAATATAACACTGTCACATAAAACACGACCATCGATTAATTTGCATGGAATGTATATTCTACTAGAAAATAATTCTAATTTAACCTCCCAGATGGAACAATTATTCTTTAGGAATATATGTGATTAATTGGGAGGTAATTTATATGCCTGTTATCATTTATGATTTCAAATAACTATGATATATTTAGATCATTTGGGATCATCAAAATGCAATAGGCCATCTAGTGTTTTGAGAGTTATATTTTCTTCAAGCAATTAGCTATAGATTCTAGTGGCATATGTGTGGTAGCATCATGCTACCATGTAATACTCATGTATATGGTCACATGCTGGCGACTAGCATATTATTAGAGACAAATCAATTACCCTTCGAGGGTTGCAATGATTTGCCAACAGTGTGGATGGCAGTTTCAATTATCTCTCAAATAGCTTCAAGCTTATTTGCTTCTGGATTTGACCTAGGATATGCCACTCTGCTTGTCATGACTCTTATGCCTCAAATGTTTCAATATTCCTCATATGCCCCAAATTTCTCCCCCTATTCATGCCAACCATAAAATTCCAAGTGAGAGCGGCTGCTTCTAGCATTTGCTTTGAATTAACTCAGAGTTTTAGCATTGAATTGCTATTATGCTACTTCAAGTGTAAAATTTTATTGGCGTGAAACTAACATACACGTTATAATATGGAAGATGCGGATTATATATGCACTTCAAGTCTTTAGGGTTCATAACATTTTCTAGCCGATATTATCCTTCCGAGACTTAACATTTGACTACATTCCTTGTGTCTTGAAGAAGGACAATTTTTCTATTGCCATCTAGGCAATAATGCAAGTGAACTAATAAACTGAGGCTTAAAAGATGTTAAGAGCACATGCTTAATAACTTCAAGTATGATTTGACATATCACCCCTTTCAAATGTCAAGCAAAACCCTAGCCATCTCAACTGTTTGGCGATCGAACCGAGAAAAGTGGCGGTAGGCTCGGGGTGTGGTTGCAGTCAGCGGGGCCGAGCACAGGTAGAGGCGTTAGCGGCCATTGAGGCCGGGCGCGGGTGGAGGTGGCGGTAGCCGAGCGCAGTGGTGGCCATGTAGACCGAGCATGGGTGGAGGCGACGGTAGCCATCGGGGCCAGGCGCGGGTGGAGGCGATGGCAACTGGTAGCCTCAGTGCGTGGGCTCAACAGCGTCGAGAAGAGCCGATGACGGATGGCCTCGGGCTTGGTGGCGGCGCGACTCTAGGCGGAGATACCGGACATGGCTTCGGACGACGTCGGTAAACATTAGGCGGTCGACGGCTAAGGTGCCAGCTTGCAAGACTTCGGCCCAGCGGCGGCGGAGGTGTTGATGTGGTGCTACTATGGGCGGTTGGCACCTAGCGACGGTGAGTTTCGGCGGCCAGCACTGAGCAATGGTGAGTTTCCGTGGTGGGTGACTTTGGGTCGGCCGAGGCTGGACAACGGCCGTACAGCGGCCAATAGTGCCGAATGTACCCAATATTCCTATGATTTTATTTGATTTCAATCTATCTAGAAAACTAATCCAGATACTAGATTAATCTACCAGATCATCAGAGAGTATTAATCATGCATATGAATTATAGATCAATCTAAAACTAGCATCAACTAGAACATATTTGGTCTAATCATAGCATTACAATCGAATATAATTTCGATCTAGATACAAGATCTACGAATTTGCAATGTGTGATAAATTGATTCATGATTTACATACCTTGCACCTTGTGGAGCGGTTGTGCTTTGGTCGATGCAAATCGATCCATGCACATATACGTACTAGATACATACATATGTGAGTGTTAGATGCATGTATCTCTTTGCTTGGTGTTGTCTTCTAGTGCTGGAGATTGGACTTCACGGCTTTAAATCAATCCGAGGACGTGAATCGATCACGTAGCAGCCTGAAGCAGCTTGCTGTTCTTCACGTGCGGCTGACTTCTTCCGCGTGCCAGCGGCGCTGGCGTCGGCTGCAATGCGTGGCTGAAGGGGCGGGCTAGCATGCGGCGACGACTGGCATAGGACGGGCGTCCTCGCCAGATGGCTGGCGGCGCCACACGCATGCAGCGCTGGGGTGCGCGTGTCCCGGCTCGTGGGTCACGGCAGGGCGATACTTCACGGTTCACGAATCGCGATCGTGGGTCACGGCGGCCGCGAAGGTCTGCATGCGCACCTGCATGCATGGGAATTGCTATGCAGCTCCGATGCTTAGGTGGAAGACGACGTCCTCGGCAATCTGTGGCTCCCATTGATGATCAATGTCGCAATACCGATTTGTTGATCACACGTGTTCATGTATCGAATATAGATCAAATCCATAATTAATAATTATAGAAGAATAAAATTAATCTAATTTTCAACAAGAACAACATACCTAAATGGAAGAACATTCATACTAATAACGTGTTGAGAAGATGACAATAATATCTGATACAATCCACATAACCAATCAACAGAAAAACATAGGGAAATAATTTAGAGAGAACACTAGAGAATTGAAATTTTTATTATCATCAGATCTATTCTCATATAATAATGATATCCCTATTTATAGTTTAAACCTCCTAAAAATAATTTTAGTATTTATCCACATCGTAACCTTTTAACACGGGCCAGCGGCACACGAGTAACGTCGACCGTGTTTTGAGAAATAAAACGCACAGGGATTATGTCAACGTGGATACCTTAAAATTAGCCACACGGATGCCGTATAGTTAAACCACGTGGGCAAGCTATCCCGTGTGTCTGCTGGGAGGAACACACGGGAAATCTGCTGTTTCTCAAAAAAAAAAAAAGCAGATCTAGGCTTTCCACCATGGATCACTTCAACTTTGAATCATTCTACAACCATTCCACAACTGAATATCAATCAAACATCCTCAAATCCAAGCAGAAATAATGGATTTCCAAGTATAGTCTACAATGAATTCTAGATCTAGTAAAATTTGGAATGACGGAGGTTCATAGCAAGAGACATTCATATTGCTGAGCAAAGTAAAAGAAAACTAAAGATGACACTATAATGGGAAGCAACCACCAACTTTCTGCAAAAAAGAAAAATCCATGTTTCTTTGCCACCACTACCAACTTTGTACAAAGCATTTACCTACATAAAAAATTCCAGCACATATACATGTTCTTAGTGACAAAAGGAAAAGAAATGTTAAGGTGCATGAGATGAAAAGAGGTATCAGCAATACTACTATCAGATGCAAGTGTCACGCACTCCATGTTCTACTATTTTTCTATAAGAACATCAAGTAGTTTTAACAAGTAACCAAACTCCATGATCTATTTTTACATGGCATCATTTACCTGATCCATTACTCCAGAGGTACGCAAGGTTGTTCAGCTCACGGTCGCCACTAGGTGTGCTCTTATATATCTTCACAAGCCAGACAAAATGAATGCAGAAAATTGTTATATTCTCACCAACCATATCCCAAGAAACAAAATAATAAAATTGGAAACTAAACAAGCTCTGTTAATTCTTGGTTAAGGTTTTAAAAAAAATGAGAAGAGGTTAATGAATTCTCAAGCGAGTTCTTTTCCAACAATAGTTTTAGTCTGAAAAATTGAACATGAGAAGGTATTCTTTTTTCCACATACAAGAGCAAGCATGAGCTACAAATTATATGTACATTCAGATATAGCTGCAGCATTATTTCAGTGCGTCTAGGATTTGTTACATAGAATACTATATTCTTTAGTAAACCAACACATATCATCTGGAACTCAGTGGAAGAGCCAGAATTTTTGGCGAGCTTGGGTAGCTGGCTCTGTCCTCCCCACTCGGCCGTTCACCCCTGCGTGCCCTTCCGGGCTCCTGGCTCTGGCCTTTCCCCTCGGCCGTCTATCCCAGTGTGTCCCCTTGTGCCTTACTAGCTTGCCGCCCCACCTACCTGCCTCCCTCTAGTCACCCCCCTTGACCGTCCATCCCTGCGGGATGAACTGGAGTCCACCGTTGGGGAGCTCGGGCAGTCACCTAGGCTCGCCAAGCGGTAGCAAAGAAGAATCATGACCGCGACGATGACCATGTTAAAGTTGGTGGTGGTCGAAGAGACGGCCATGAGGACAACGAGAATGGCAGTGACTCCGACACTAGTGAGTGCAAGTTCAATAGGAAGAAACACTACTACAGAAATCATCATCACAGACGGTTCAAAAACGTCATCACAGATGGTTTTTTGAACCGTCTGAATTTATGGGTCAGTGATAATCGAAGGTTATCACAGATGGATTGTGAGCCGTCTGTGATAAATATAATATAGACGGTTTGTAACTAGAACCGCTCATGAAAACACTATCACGACGGTTTTATTTACGAACCGCTCGTGATATTTCTATCGCTGCACGGTTCATAAATATAATCGTCTGTGATGTGTGAGATGGTTTTTGTTTCGAGCCGTCTGTGATATTATTCTTCAGACAGTTTATACTACAAAATCGTCTGTGATAGTTCATTCTATACCTAATTTTTTTTTATTTTTCGGTTAGCCTCAGGAAATGTTAGCTATATCTTTTTAAAATAATCAAATACAATAGCAAACATAGCAAAGAACATTCTATTTCCATTACAATCCACTATTACAATATTAAAAGATTACAATCCACCATTACAATATCACAAGAAAACATAACAGAGAACATTCTATTTCCATTACACAGTACATGAAGTACTCGCATGGCACGGTTTGGCAGCTCGGGTATTGCCTTCTTGGCGGCCGCCTCACTGTAAGCTCCAACCCTAAAACCTATAAAGTTATAGAATCAAATACTAGAAGAAACAATGGAGGCAGGAGGAAAGCTTAAGACGCATTTGATCAAACACAAAGAGGTGCTAGCTAGCTGACCTGGTATGCAACCTTCAAATCATCTTCACAAAAGAGGTCAAGGAGGAGGACAGTGAGGAAACCTAGAGAGATTATGAGCGCATAAAGGGTAGGGGATGCAGGGTTTGGATGAGTATTTATAGGGGAGGAAGAGGTCGATCCGTGGGGTGTGGGATGATCGGTTTCTATTGGTTGGAATTGGGTTAGGGAGGATTGACTGGCCCAGTGGTCAGAGACCAAATTATTATAGACAGTTTGAGGTTCAAACCGTTTGTAATTATCACAGACGGTTTGAACCACGAACCGTCTGTGATAAAGACTATTTATATATCGATACAATATAAACAACTAGTTTTAAAATATGAAATAGCAAAATTATATACGGCTTATATATACTCATTTGAAAGGTTTCGACGAGATCTATAACTTTGCAGTTGAGATGAACCCCAAATTTCAAAGGGAAGATTGAAAATTTTGGCAAAAACAGAAAGTAAAAACTTACGATGCAAATTTGAGACTAAAGATGGCCAATTTTAGGAGTCTTAGAGAGCAATTGGTGCAAGAGGATCATTTTTTGGATTGGGCTTGTCGTTAGCTTTCCAACGAGTATAAGAACATCAAAAACGGACACTGTATGCAAAAGTTATGCCCGTTTTACTAAAGGTGTGTCGAAACAGAATTCTCCTCGACGTCAGGCGAAAGATTGTGAAATTTCAAGGAATTACAAGACGAAAAACATATCACAGACGGTTTGTAATACAAACCATCTGTGAAGTATCATAGACGGTTCTTACTAAGAACCATCTGCGATATTTGGCATATCACAGACGGTTCTTGGTAAGAACCGTTTGTGATATTTGGCAAATATTACAGATGGTTCTTGTGATATTTGACATATCACAGATGGTTCTCACTATAAACCGTCTGTGATTGCATTTAACACTGATAATTTTTTTGAACCATTTCTAATGAGTCATCTAATATAAGCTTTTTTTGTAGTATTGAAGTAAAATGATACAACCGTGGCATACATGGGCATTTTGCCAATGAATACCATAAGCCGAGGAAGAAGGAGGCGATCTCGCTACGACGGATGAAGAACTAACACTACTTTGAAGTTCGTGAGGAGGTACTCAAAATAACAACGACAAGATTAGGAGGTTGATTGTTAGAATTAATCTTGTTATTGATAGTATTTGTATGTTCGAGAGACGTGTAGAAGTCAAAGCAATGAGTCGAATAAGAAGGATATTGCAGCGTCTTAAAACTCATCAGAGTCTTAAAGGAGAGTGTATTGTAGCAAACGCACTCGTAAGTTGAGTAGCAGTCGTGATCGTTACTCGGATGCCTAGGCATGACTTACAACATGGCTGCTACTCAACTTACGAGTAGGTCTGCTATAGTACATTTTCCTTTAAGACTGCTACAATAACTTTAATATTGCTATAATAACTTTAAGACTACTACAATACTCTAACTTCTTATTCGACTCACTGCTTCGACTTCTACATGTACTCAAACATACGAATATTATTAACAACAAGATTAGTTCTAACAACAAGGAGATGTCTCTTGGCGAGTGGCAAGTGCCATCCCTTTATATGCTATTTAAGGCGAGCAAAAGGCGACAAACAGAATTGACATTCGATTTCATTCTCTTTGTCCTCAAGGCTCCTTAAGCACCCTTGTAAAAATTCCTTTATCGATAAAGAAGACATTGTCTTCTTCATATAGTTTGTTGAGTGATCTTCATCTCCTTCATACTCGTAAGACCGCTTCCCTTCCTCTTGCTAGGCCGCTCTCTTGTTTACCCCTCTCACCGCCGCCTCCACTCCCAATGGACAACAACACGCTGTTTCATTGCTAGGGAAAGGATATCGGCGCCAGGGAGTGGTGCAGGCGTCCAGATCGGGGGGGCGTCGCTTCTGTATTTGTTAATGGATATTTTATTTCATTTTAATTAATTGATTTACCAAATGGATGTTTTTGTTTTTGAAATGAATTGAGCTGTGAATTGGATGTATACATGTACATATTAATCTGCTTGTTTCAGAGGGTATGGCTAGCATTTTCTGAGGCTAGTCAAAAAACAGAAATAGATTTAAGGGAAGAAATGAATATCACAGACAGTTTTTAATAAAAACCTATTAAAAACCGTCTGTAATAATCAACTATCACAGACGGTTCGAAAGCCGTCTGTGATAACCTCGTATCATTACTGACCCATCAATTCAGACGGCTCATGAAACCGTCTGTGATAACGTTTTTCAACCATCTGTGATAATGATTTGTATAATAGTGATTGTCGATGGTCCTACGGTGAAACGATGATGGCACTACCGTCCGTAACACGTAGGACCACAAGAGGGCGGTCGACAAAATTAAGGAGTCAATTGAGGCTTTTGGGCTGAGGGAAACTCAACTGTGAGCTATCCGAGACAAAGAATTAAGGAGGTGGCTGGCAACGGAAGAGGATGGCGGCTGATGAGGAGAAATACTCACTTAGGGTTTTTTGGCGGGAGATTGATGTGGTGGGTCGGAGGAGGTGTCATGTGTGTTGGGGGAGACGACAGGGACACGTGCCAAGCATCGAGTCCAATGTCTTAAGATTTGTTTGATTTTGCTCTTTTTAAAAAAGACAGATGACTGATTTATATACAGCCCCAAAAATTAATTAGTGTGTGCACGGCAACGCATCCTAACCAACTCTTTCACATGTCAGGGAACGCATGTAGCACCGCGACGCTGTCGCAAGAGAAAATATGGCTCGTTACCATTCCTCTTGCACGTACGTAACCAGCAGGCAACTTCTGCATGCATTTCCCGCCGGCCAATTGCATCGATCAGCGTATCTCCGCGACTCCGATCCCTCCACCCGACACTGCGAAAAGACAGGTTCCCACGCTCCACGAATACTCTCGCAAGGTCACTTCACAAGCAACGTCAAGCACTACATATACAAACACCGCTACACATTCATGTTTAAGCAGAAGCAGAACCACATACGTGATACGCATACACACATACATATACATGGCTTTCTCCTCCGGCGCCTCGTCGGCGCTCGCACTAGTTCTGTTCACGTCCGGTCTATTCGCCGCCTTCCCAGCGGCGTCGAGCGGCCGCGTGGATGTCGGCGACGTGCTGATGATGGACAGGTTCCTCCGGTGGCAGGCAGCGTACAGCCGGTCGTACCCGAGCGCCGACGAGGAGCTGCGGCGGTTCGAGGTGTACCGCCGGAACGTGGAGTACATCGACGCCACAAACCGGCAGGGCGGCCTCACGTACCAGCTCGGTGAGAACCAGTTCGCCGACCTCACCCAGGAGGAGTTCCTGGCCATGTACACCATGCCGGCGTACGAAGTCGAGGATCACACCGATACGGTCATCACGACGACCGCTGGGCGCGTCGACGGCGGTGGCAACGCCAACCTGTCATGCTCCGGGGACGACGTCGCCGTGGACGCTCCGCCCAGCGTGGACTGGAGGGCCAGAGGTGCCGTGGTGCCGCCTAAGTCCCAAAGTTCATCATGTGGTATATAAATTGTTCTTGGGCTCCATTTTGTTATATTGGATCCTCTCTAGCTTCTGAATTTACTTCTTAATCTACAAGTTTAAATGAATTGAACACAACTAAACTCATAAAGCAATATACTTATAAGTGATATTAGGCCTTCTCCCCCTTAAAGACTAGTTCAATGAGTGAGATCTTTCTCACACTTATAAATTATATTTTTTCTTTTTTCATAACCTATGTGGGACTATTCTCAATATTATCTCCCTCACATATTGGTTGTGCACTTCTGTAACTATAAGGTTCAGGGATATGTTAGGCACCTAAGCTCTCAAACCACTGTTAGATTGGACCCTCCCTAGATCTAATCGAATTTACTTTCCAGACCACATGTCTAAATGGGCTAAAAACAACTAAGTCTATGGAGTAATACACTTATAAATGGTATTGGACCTTCTTCTCTAAAAGATTAGTCTAATAGGTGATATCTTCTTCACACTTATAAGTTGTACTTTTTTTTCTCATATAGGACTATTCCCAGCACATTTCAGCGTTCCAGTTTCTCTTTTAATTTGTTAGATAATGTGGTTTTAATTTGTCCGGGGATATATCGACATCGACATGGCTGCATGCATGCAGGCAGCTGCTGGGCATTTGTGACGGTGGCGACGATCGAGAGCCTACACAAGATCAAGACGGGGAAGCTCGTCTCCCTCTCAGAGCAGCAGCTCGTGGACTGCGATGAGTACGACGGCGGCTGCCGCCTCGGCTCCTATGGCAGGGCCTACAAGTGGGTGGTCGAGAACGGCGGCATTACCACCGAGGCGGACTACCCGTACACGGCGCGGCAGGGCTACTGTAAACGCGCCAAGGCGTCCCACCACGCCGCGAAGATCTCCGGCTACGCCACGGTGCCACCCTACAGCGAGGCCGGGCTGCAGAGCGCGGTGGCGCAGCAGCCCGTGGCGGTGGCCATCGAGGTCGGCAGCGGCATGCAGTTCTACAGCGGCGGCGTGTACTCGGGGCCGTGCGGGACCCGACTGGGCCACGCGGTCACCGTCGTTGGGTACGGCACTGACGCCGCGACGGGGACCAAGTACTGGATCATCAAGAACTCGTGGGGACAGCAGTGGGGCGAGCGCGGCTACCTGCGGATGCGCCGCGACGTCGGCGGTCCGGGGATGTGCGGCATCACCCTCGACATCGCCTACCCGACAATGTGAAATGTGGTGCATGCATTTCTCAAATCCCCGGGCGTGCGTGCATGCATGAGAGCGCGCGCGTAAGAACACATAATTAATTAAGCTCGCGTATTGTACGTATGTACGTACGTACTGGCGGCATCTACCGTACCGTGTATTACCTGTGACGTATCTACATACTGTGGAGTGCACCGTAAAAGTAAATCTACATGTCACTTGTATTATACGTGAAACCATGATGTTTGTGAGTTGAGACACTGCGAACGATGTATGGGAGTTGATAAAGGAATCGCGAGCCCAATGCCCCAATTTACTGTAGTACCTGCACTGGTCCCTCTTGGGGTTGTCGGGACTACTGTAAGTACGGTCTCCTTCCCACTGTTGGAGAAGTCTCAACCACGCCCATCGCGTGGCTTGCCACGACGCGTAGAGTTGCTGGTCATCGATCTATCTTGTTCGCGTGTCTACGCCCGTGCCCGCCACTTCTCCGTGAGAAGCAAATGAGTCCCCTTGTCGTTAGTGTCACGATTGGAGTAGCACTGTTCTACCGCTCGGAGTCGACCGGTCACCTCCTCGATCGAGAGAGTGCTGATGTCGATGAGCGTCTCTATGAAAATGGCCGCGTGAAGGTAGTGGTCTGGAACCACCTGCAGGAGTTTCTTGACCACCTCTTCCTCCCGAACGGGATCGCCGAGTAAGTGGAGGTTATTGGCAAGCCTAGAGATCCTCATTGAGAAATCATTGATGGACTCACCGTATTTGAAAGAGATACTACTGAACTCCTTGCGTAGTTGCTGGGCATTAGCTTTGTGTGCACGGTCAACGCCCATATGCATGGTCTTTACGGCCTCCCAAGTAGCCTTCGCTGTGTTCTTGACGGCGAGAATCGACAGCATCTCGGCTGGCACAGCACGGAGAATCGCTGATAGTGCGAGCCGATCGTCACGGTAGTGTGCGTTGTCGGTCTCGATGGCCTCCCAGAGATCTTGTGCCTGAAGGTTGACTCGCATGACCAGCGCCCAGTCATTGTAGTTCGTTCGTGTGAGTATGGGGTAGACAATGGAGCCTGTAGCCTCCAAGACGATACGCTGGATAACGGGTGCGTGGCCACCGTCGTCACGATGCCACGGTAGGTGTGGAGGTCGCGAAGATGAGCGAAGACGAATTTGCCATGGAGGAGTCCTCGACTACCTTGCTGTCGGAGCCCACGATGAAAACATGTATTCCAGATAATCGGCAAATCTTGTGCTCTGATACCACTTGTTAAGAACGAAAATACTAGTAAGTTGATCGAGACCACCGAGTAGAACGAAAGTACTCGTAAGTTAATTGAGACCACCGAGTAGAACGAAAGTACTTGTAAGTCGATCGAGACCACTGAATACTCTTAGCACTCTTGCGACTACAATTGTACTCGTAATTGGAGTCGCTTATGACCATGCAATCGATTACAACTATCCGGTTGTTTACGACTCGAGAACTACAACGAGGGCTCGATTATGACTATAAAGTTGTAGTCCAATCAACACTGAGGAATGGTAGTTTGAAACACTTCTCCGCTTTGCTCTATTTTTCTTTTTGTCAAACTACTCGCTTTCTCCGATTCTATTCATGTATATAAAGGACAAAAATATAAAGACATGGCCACTCAAATTGTGGCTATTAAAGCACACATTACGACCATTTAATCGTGCCATCCCACGATCAATCGTAACTGGCTATTAATGACTCGGTATTGTCCTACGACTAGTAGCTGATTATAACTGTTAGAGTAACTGACTACTACTAATAGTTACTGACTACGAATGTTACTAACTAGCAACACGATCAAACTTCCTGACAAACTAATGGCTTTCTAGTGTTTCTTGGAGCCCCCATTGCTTTCTTTTTTTTCACTTCACTTCTAGCTTTAGCTTTTTTTTCATTATTCAGTAATTCATCTTTTTCTGAATGTTTTTAGATTTTTTGGGCTTGTTTATATTTTTTCTTTTTTTTCCGTGTTCCTTTGCATTGTCCGTGACAGGCTAACATATTTTTTCTATTTTTATATTTTTTTTAAAATTTAATTATGCTCAAAAAGCTAAATCAGTTACAGTAAAAAAAAGTCAAGTATAGTGAAATTTCAGTCAAAAGCTAGAAGTCATCGCTAAAACGAACGCCCCCTGAGCACGAAAGAAGAATATAATTTGCTGGCTAATGCGACAGCTGAGGTGACATGGCTGCAATCGCTACTCAGAGAATTAGGAGTGTTTTAGTCAAGGCCTCCGGTTCTATGGTGTAACAATCTCGGTGCGACGTACTTGACTACAAATCCAGTTTTCATGCTCGTACAAATCACATTGAAGCGAATTTTCACTTTGTTAGAGAATGAGTTGCATTGAAAATGCTAGATGTCAGGTTCATCAATTCAATGGCAGATATTTTCACCAGGCCATTGCCACAACAATCCTTTGATCGTTTGTGTCGCAATCTCAATCTAGTAGCCACCAGTTGAGATTGTGGGGGGATGTTAAACAAGAGATAAGTTTTGAGTTGTATAGAGATGAGGCCGTCAGTTTTCAGTTTCAGTTTTCGGTTCCGGCTACTGTAGATAATCTTGTTGTTGCTGGTCTCTTCTTTACTCTGTCTCTCGGATGTTTACCTCTTGTAATCTTGGTTGTTACAACCTCCTTGTACATGTGCTATATGAATCAATGAAATCACTGAGGGAATTTCTGCGGCAATACACCTAGCTTTTCAAGGGGCTCCTAGTGGAAGCAAAGCAGGCCTCATTGACACAACAAACAATACCAAACATGCCCTAAATTCTCACTAGACACGAGCACCATTATACACTTTCAGCACGACTTACACGGAGAACAATTAACAAGTACTTAGTACAGCAAGTACTGATCACATCCAGTTAATAATCCCAGTGCAAATACAAAATGTATCGCTTGCCGTCTTCAAACTGCGGCGGCCAGAGAGATGTGCTCTGCTTCCTGATATGAATCAGTTGGTGGCGGAGGTGGAAGCTGGCTTTGCTGCCCCGTACTGGCAATCTCCTGCCCGAGCTGGCCGTGCGGCTCCGGAGCCGTCTCAAGCAAGACGTAAGAAGCGACCCCCAACACGACGGCGATGAGAGAGGAGAGGGATGCCGTCGCGAACCGCCCGATCGTCTCAGAGTCCCTGCATGTGTATGACGTCGGGGTTTTAGATATCGGCGGTTCCTTCTGTTAGAAATTGGCCCATTATTTGTGGTCAATTTTCTTAAATTCTAAAGTATGTAAGGTTTAGTATCATATTGCTTAGGCAAAGTGAGGGAGACCAATTTATAAGGTGGAGTTCATGCCACTCCTGGAATTATGGAAGTGGATGGTGGCTTTGGCTAAACACACACACGCGTACGCACGCGCGCGCGTATTCGCGTATTTTCGCGTGAAAATCGCGTGACTTGTGACGTGGCGCGCCACTTGGCAGACCATGTCCATCTTATTTTGCTGAACCTCGCATCATCTCTATCTCCTTTTAACTGGTCACGAGACTGCTTAATTACCATTATTTGGTTTTAAATTTTAGCAATTACCAGTGAATAATAGAGTCGGTTACTTCTTTGACTGGTAATGAGACTGCGTAAATATTTGGTTTGAATATCAGCAGTTACCAGTGAATAATGGAGTCAGTTACTTGAGCATTATTTCAGTCTAATGGTGTTAGTTACTAGAGAGTAATTAGCACGTCTATAAAAGGCCTGGAGACATCCAGGTTTGTGACTGAATTTCTCCATTCTTCTCTCCCATTGTTTTCTTCCTCTCTCGTAATATTGTGCGAAACAATGGCATATAAACAATGGCACGAAAAGTTTGATAAGACTTTGACAACCGTTGGATTTATTGTGAATGAAGTTGATAAATGTGTATATTACCGTTATGGTGGGGGTCAAGGAGTGATCTTGTGTTTGTATGTGGATGACATACTTATATTTGGAACAAACACTGCCGTAATTGATGAGGTCAAAACATTTCTATCCCGCTGCTTTGATATGAAAGATTTAGGAGAGGCAGATGTTATATTGAATATTAAATTGATCAAGAATGAGAATGGGATTATTTTGAACCAATTTCATTATGCAGAGAAAATATTGAGCCGTTTCGGCTTTGAAAATTCTAAAGTTTCTCCAACGCCCTATGATGCGAGTATTAAGCTTCGAAAGAATCAAGGGTTAAGAAAAGATCAATTGAAATATTCACAAATTATTGGGTCACTTATGTATTTAACTGGTGCCACAAGACCTGACATTTCATTTGCTGTGAGCAAATTAAGTCGGTTTACTTCTAACCCAGGAGATGATCACTGGGAGGCACTTGAAAGAGTGTTGCGCTACTTGAGGGGCATAACATCTTATGGAATTCATTATACTGGATACCCTTCTGTATTAGAAGGGTATAGTGACTCCAATTGGATCTCTGATGCTGATGAGATCAAAGTTACAAGTGGTTATGTGTTTACTTTAGCTGGTGCTGCAGTTTCATGGAGGTCTTGTAAATAGACTATATTGACGAGATCAACCATGGAAGCAGAACTTGTAGCACTTGACACAGCCACTGTTGAGGCTGAATGGCTAAGAGAGCTTCTGATGGATTTGCCGTTGGTTGAGAAACCAATACCGGCAATCCTGATGTACTGTGATAATCAAACTGTGTTGGCCAAAGTCACAAGTACAAAGGATAATATGAAGTCCTCTAGACATGTGAAACGGAGGCTTAAATCTGTCAGAAAGTTGAGAAACTCCGGAGTTATAGTTGTGAACTATATTAACACTGAGAAAAATCTGGCAGACCCTTTTACAAAGGGATTAGCACGGAAAGCGATTTCTGTTGTTTCTATGGACATGGGAATGAGGCCCCTTTAAGTTACATCACAATGGTAACCCATGTTTTCTTGATCGGAGATCCCGTGACGTAGATAATAGGAAAAACAAGTTGATGTTGTAATAAGAGAGTACATATTAATTGTACCTATGTCCTAATAAATAAAATACTCTCAACTGTATGGAAGGTTGTCATAAAGCCTTAATGTATTCTGTTGTCCAAATGTGGAAAAGGTATTAGCCTGTAGGATACTCAGAAAGAATACACCTACTAGAGCTTAACTATTTGGTCGCAGTTCACGAGAACGGGGCATTCTCTAGAAAGCTCATGAGCAGATAAGGGAGCATGACCATATAACGCTCCGTTTAGGCGTGGTTCATTGGCAGTCTAGTACTAGTTGAGATTTCAAATGAAATCTAATCATAAAAAGCTATGAATTCAAGGCATAGTCCATTCATTAGCTGTGAGAAGATGAATCTTGTTATTCTAGGTGCAAGTTCAACCCGTACGGGACTTACACTAAAAGACTAGTATATTAACAGTACGTCATCACAATATCTTTGATATCCTTTTGCTTCTTGCTTTGGAATTAGTGGGGGATTGTTAGAAATTGGCCAATTATTTGTGGCTCATTTTTTTAAATTCCAAAGCATGCAAGGTTTAGTACCATATTGCTTAGGCAAAGTGGGGGAGACCAATTTATAAGTTGGAGTCCATGCCATTCCTTGAATTATGGAAGTGGATGGTGGCTTTGGCTAAACACACACACGCGCACGCACGCGCGCACGCGTATTCGCGTATTTTCGTGTGAAAATCGCGTGACTTGTGACTTGCGACGCGCGACCGTGCCGTGACGTGGTGCGCCACTTGGCAGACCATGTCCACCTTATTTTGCTGAACCTCGCATCATCTCTCTCTCCTTTTAACTGGTCACGAGACTGCTTAATTACCATTATTTGGTTTGAAATTTTAGTAGTTACCAGTGAATAATAGAGTCGGTTACCTTTGACTGGTAATGAGACTGCGTAAATATTTGATTTAAATATCATCGCTACGGTGAATAATGGAGTCGCCATTTGAGCATTATTTCACTCTAATGGTGTCGCATTAGAGAGTAATTAGCACGCCTATAAAAGGCCCAAGACGCCGTGTTTGTGACTGAATTTCTCCATTCTTCTCTCCCATTGTTTTCTTCCTCTCGTAATATTGTGCGGTAGTACTTGGTTGTCTCGAACTCGCCGACCTTTCTTCCCGCAGACACTGAAGGAAGGTGAGCGGTATCTCGAACCATTGCCGCCGTGAAGACCGCACGGGGCGGCAATAAGGTTTCGGGCAGCGCATATCCGCGCGACCACTCCTCGCCTCGCTTCATCTACGCCCTACACCGCATCAAGCTCGCGCGCTCCTCGCCCTTCATCAAGCCCAACAAGAAGTCGCTCGTGTGTTCGCACGACTTTAACATTGTATTTCTCTTGCGTATATTTTGAAGTATGATGAATATTCTATCGTTAGTAGTTAGTTGTGCATCAATAGTATTTCGCTCTTGCCTCCTACTAAAACTTAGAATTAAAATATTGCCTATATTTTCAACACCTTCTTATCTCGAGCTCCGATACGCCGCGGTTGAACATCATGCCATCATCGCCGAATCCGCGCAAGAAGCACGCACTCACGCTCTTAAAGATTCACAAAGTGATAGAGAGGACGCTTGCAATTAATGCAACTATCTACCAATAACGGGTGATATTCAAAATATCTTCTTTGCTTTGGAGATCTAAAAAATCTCGTAATAATTCTATTAGAAAAAACAAAATTTCTAGAAAGTTTCATGTTAATTGAGAGAAAAAAATATCTGCACCACTTTGCCAAATTATAATAATGCAGAATATGTATAGATATTAGAACTATTATAATTGTATAACAAATACAACTATATTTCTGAAACACAATAGAGTGAATATGTTGCAATATCTAGCCAAGCAGTTGCGCAGAAAATGTCGCTAGTTATTATTATATGATAAAAGTTGATGATAGGTATTTTACAATTGCTAAGAAAAAGAGAAATATCATTGAAATTCTTAAAAAAAGGAGAGAAAAACATTCATTCTTTAATTTGGTGGGCCCTATTTTAGTTAAAAAACCATAACTATTAGATAAAATAGATAATCGTATAAAACCTATTATTATATAAGTCAACGATGTATTTTACAGATTGCTAAGAAAAAGAGAGATATGGTTGAAATTCTTAAAAAGAAAAACATCCATTCTTTGATTTGATGGACCCTATTTTGGTTAATAAACCATAATCATTCAAGAAAATAGAGAATCATATAAGACAAGAATACTCACCGTAGAATCGTAGATGGTAAAAAAATCCTTGATGGCCCCACTAATGACCACGCACGGAGGAAAGAAAGAACGGATCGCATGTCACCTGACAAAAAAGGCAAAGACGAGAAAAAACAAATGTCCATAAAAAAGAAAAATAACAAATGATAAACCCCAAGAAGAAAAAGAGGAACTCATTAAAAAGAGCAGCTACCTATTCTACTTGTAATTAAACTTGACCAAATTGCATGCACTCTCCTAGCCGCCATTGTGTTGCAATGCGTTAACCAACTCAAACCGGTCTTTGCCATTGATTTGTCTAACATAAAGCACTACTACAAAAAGTTTATATTAGACGTTTCATCACGATAGTTCATAAAACTGTTTGTATTAAATAAAATTACGCATGCTTCTTGATTCGTGAAACCGCCCGTGATATTGCCAATATCACAGGCGGTTCTTAAATATTACAGACGGTTCTTAATTAAAAACCATCTGTGATATGTTTCACGCCTCATACACCTCTAAAATTTTATAATTTTCCGTCTGAGTTCGAGTAGGATTTCATTTTGATACACCTTCAGTAAAACGGGTATAACTTTTGTATACGGTGTCCGTTTTCAATGTTCTTGTACTCGTTGGAATGCTAACGACGAGCCCGATCTAAAAAAATGACCGCTTGCGCTAGTCGCCCTCGAAGACCCCCAAAATAGGCCATCTTTAGCCTCAAATTTGCATCGAAAGTTTTTTATTTCTGTTTTTGCTAAAGTTTTCGATCTTCCTTTCGAAATTTGGGATTTGTCTCAACTGTAAAGTTGTAGATCTCGTCGAAACATTTCAAATGAGTATATATAAATCTTGCAAAACTTTGCTATTTCATATTTTGAGACTAGTTGTTTATATTGTATCGGTATATATATAGTCAATATCATAGACGGTTATTAATAAGAACCATCTGTGATGCTTTTACAGATGGTTCTTGGTAAGAACCGTCCGTGATAAATTGATATCTGACCGCTGGACCTGTCAATCCTCCCCAACTCAATTCCAGCCAATAGAAACCGACCAACCCACACCTCACAGATGTCCCACCTCTCCTCCCCTATAAATACTCATCCGAACCCATCCCTACCCTTTATCCGCTCAAAATCTCTTCAGCTCCTTCATCGTGTCCTCCTCATTCGACATCTTTGTGGTTAGAGCTCTCTCTATTGTTTCTTCTAGTATTTGATTCTGTAACTTTGTGTTGCTACTTTTGGCATTTAGGGATATCTCCCTCCATTGTTTCTTCTACTTACAGTGAGACGGCCACCAAGAAGGCCTACCCGAGCTGTATCAGGGACGAGAGGCATAGCTTGTGATATTGTAATGGTGGATTGTAATATTGTGATATTGTAATGGTGGATTGCAATCTTGTGATATTGTAATGGTGGATTGTAATCTTGTGATATTGTAATGGTGGATTGTAATATAAATAGAATGTTCTCTGCTATGTTTACTATCGTATTTGCATATTTTCAAACGGCATAACTAATATTTTCTGAGCCTAATTCAAAAATAGAAAAAAATTTAGGTATAGAATGAACTATCCACAGACGGTTTTGTAGTATAAACAGTCTGTGAAGAACATCACAGACAGTTCTATATATAGAATCGTCTGTGATAGTATTTTTTACAGACGGTTCTAGTTACAAATCGTCTGTATTATATTTATCATAGACGGCTCACAAACCGTCTGTGATAACATTCGATTATCACTGACCTATAAATTCAGACGGTTCAAAAAACTGTTTGTGATGACGTTTTTGAACCATCTGTGATGATAATTTTTGTAGTAGTGAAGGTTCAATTAGAATGCATGATTTTACATGGATTTCATATGAAATTGTTCAATTCATACAGGAATCAAGAAAACATTCAGCATTCCAAATGGGCCTAAGTTAAGATGGTGGGATTACAATTGTATTAGGATTAGTCCGGTGTAGTTAATAAGATTAGATCAAATTACATACATATTTAATTATACTGGTGTTCTTTACATTATACAATTATAAGTCTAAACTATGTAAAAATATGATAACATATAATACTATAATATATGTATGTTATGAATTGCATGCATTGCAAACCAAAAGCTTGTGACATTGAAGTTGGAATTATTGCTTTGGCCCACATCATGCAACCAGCATTTGATTTCAATATGTGGTACCTAGATAGCATCATCAAATTAGGTTTAGCTCCAAACGTTCTTTTATTGTAAGCAGTGTCTGTGAGGCAAAATTTGTGATACCCCTTGTACTCAACTTGGTAGATACCACCACTAAGTGGATACCAAGGATCATCTTATCAACTAAGACTGTAATGGGATCAAATCATCACACCAGTTAGACTAACCACTGGTTGGTAATAATCATGTAGATTTCAAATTAGGCAATATACACTACCTATGCAATCGAGTGGGCCATCCATATATTTTTGCTATTCAAACTGTACAATCACATAGATATAGCGAAACCTTTTGAATATAGTTTAAAAATAATGCCCACGCTTGTTATTTAAACAACACAATCACATATGTATAGCGAAATCATTTAAATATGGTTTAAAAATGATGCCTGTACAATTAGAATGCATGATTTTAGATTCATATGAAACTGATCAATTCATACAGGAATCAAGAAAAAATTCAGCATTCCAAGTGGGCCTAAGTTAAGATGGTGGGATTACAATTGTATTAGGATTATCCTGATGTAGTTAATAAGATTAGATCGAATTACATACATATTTAATGATACCGGTGTTCTATACATTATACAATTACAAGTCTAAACCATGTAAAAATATGACATACAACACTATAATATATGCATGTTATGAATTGCATGCATTGCAAACCAAAAGCTTGTGACATTGAAGTTGGAATTATTGCTTTGGCCCACATCATGCAACCAGCATTTGATTTCAATATGTGACACCTAGATAGCATCATCACATTAGGTTTAGCTCCAAACGTTCTTTTATTGTAAGCAGTGTTTGTGAGGCAAAATTTGTGATACTACTTTTACTCAACTTGGTAGATACCACCACTAAAAAACTTGGTGGATACCAAGGATCATCTTATCAACTAAGACTGTAATGGGATCAAATCATCACACCAGTTAGACTAACCACCGGTTGGTAATAATCATGTAGATTTCAAATTAGGCAATATACACTACCTATGCAATCGAGTAGACCATCCATATATATATATATATATATATATATATATATATATATATATATATATATATATATATATATATATATATATATATATATATATATATATATGCTATTCAAACTACACAATCACATAGATATAGCGAAACCTTTTGAATATAGTTTAAAAATAATGTCCACGCTTGTTATTCAAACAACACAATCACATATGTATAGCGAAATCATTTAAATATGGTTTAAAAATAATGCCTGTACAAGTGCTAAGGCCACCTTACAAGTTGTTCCTAAATATTCATATGAACAGATGCGCTAAGTCGGCAAACATAATCGAGGAATCGGGGCGAGTGAGACTGAGAGGTGCAGACCAGGAAAACAGCGACAGGATGACGCCGAGCCTGCGCCTCTTCGCCGGCGGAGAAGCCCGCCGCCGCTTGGTCCAGCAGCGGCAGCAGCAGCACAAGCACAAGCACCAACTGCAGGTGTAGGCGGTGATGATGACCTGGTCGGTGAGCACCAGGAGCACCCCCAGGATGCCGCACCCCACCGCCGGCGTGCTCCCGTACACGCAGTTCGTCCCGTCGTACCTCACGGACTGGCCTAGCAAATGGATCAAGTCAGCACACTACTCAAGAACAGATCGAAGTGATGAAATATATAGGAAAACAATCTAGGACATGGATGCCTTAGAACTGTACGAATCGGCCACGAATCCCAGGATAACTGCTATCGAGCCGAGGAAACCAACAATCGTGCACACTAACACGACGTCTTTCTCCATATCGATCAGTAGTCAGCACAGTAAATTCTTTGCGATCTCTCCGTAATTTGGTGCTTCACCTCGTTCTCCGCACGTAGATACTAGACACATTCGATAGATCAGTGGAAAAGTCCTCCTTTCTCACGTAGGAACGCTCATGAGAGGCTCTTGTGATCTCACTCACGACACGACCGTCTCAGCAACAACTCCGGCAAAAAAAATAATTCATTGTCAAAGATATTGCTGTCGTTAGAGGTTAAATATTCAGTTAGGAGCACAAAATCGCGTATGAATTTGTCACCAAAAGCTCAATGCCAATCTTTTGGGTACCAAGTGGGCGTAGTTTACAGCCGGGGCTCTCGGCACACCGATTAACATGTACGGTAAAATACTAGTGCCACAGCCAAAACAAGCAAGTACATAACTACAGAAAAGGTCATGTTAGTGATATGCCTTAGAGACAATTATAGAGATAATTATATCACTTCTATATTTATGATTTATTGAATAATATATTATATTATCCCTTGAATAAATGTCTTTTATATTGGTCAATAAGTATGTGACTTGTTTGTGGAACTCTTTATTTATATTTTGATGTTATTCTAAATTATCTCTAATATTATATCATTATATGGAACAATTATGATTTACAAATCAGGACTGTATTGATTGATGATCATGTTTCACGGATTATGAATATAGGATATCAAATCAATAGTATGGATATATGTTAGAGAATATGATGTTAGGCTGACCCACCATAAGACACTGTGAGAATTGTTATATTTTTAAGTGTCATCAGTTGGTCTTATATATAATATATGTAGGATCCTTAGACCTGAGATCGTCATTGATTCCTACATGTGTAATAGTTTACTTAAAAGTTATCAAACACTACTCCGTGACTGGGTAGTCATAAAGGTACCTTTCGGGTTTACTATGAAATATGCGAAAGAATATGAGCAATCAAGATAGAATTTACCCTCCTATATAACAGGAGAGATATCTCTGGACCCCTTGATATGGTTGAATTTAGGAAGTGCATAACCATACCGAATATGGTTGAAGAGCCAATCATAACTGAGGAATCCACTATAGGTTCGAGTGAAGGATCGAGTTATCATAAGATGGCACGCTTCTCATCTTGAGTTAGATCTGATATCATAAGGCAAAGGGAAAAGTACATAAGTACTATATAAGTTTGTCCGATATGATCTTTATATATATTTAGAGGTTGTTATCATAGGAGCTAGGGACTGCTACTGACTTATAAACAAGAAAGAGGATTTGGCCCATAGCCAAATGTACATGAACCTACATCGTCACATATTTAATAGACTGGAACGATAAGGGTCTGTATGAGAGTTTTCAAGTAGGATTTGATCTCTACTCGTATCAGATAAAAATCCAATTGGAGGTTATATAAGGAGAGGTGCGGGGGCTGAGAGAGGTATCCCGAAGCACACCCATCAAAACCTTAGCCACCACCTCTCATAACCCCTGTCCTGCACACTGGTGCTAGCACACCGACGCACGGTGTTCCCTCCCTGGACGTGTGGACCTTGGTAGAGGTGCTGCTACGACTACGGCGTTGATCGAGACGATCACAAGGAGGAGATGGTTGGCCGGAGGACGATTGACTGCTTCTACTACATCAACGTGCTCTTCGTTGAATAGGCTGCTTCAACTCTACTTCTGCTGCACTATGCATCTAGTGGTAACGATTTATGATCTCCTTTTCGCATAACTTTCTGGTTTACACAATAGAAAATTTTAATTTATACAAATGTAGCCTACCCGTATTCCAACAAGTCATATTGGACGCCTTATCACAGACGGTTTTACAGAATCCGTCAATGTTAAGTTGCAATATAGTTATCTCAGATGTTTTTACTAACGTGACCATCTATGTTGCAACCGATGATAAGAACCTTCAGTGATGACCTACTTATCGCAGACGATTTTTTGCACAAACCGTCTATAATATATGGATTTATCACAGACAATTTTTTATGAATAGCCTTCAGTGATACATGGACCTACTTATCACACACAGATTGTGAATGAAAGTAATTGTGATATTCCTTGCGTTATTAAATCCCTCATCAAATGAAAGAGGATATTCACTGCGTTGTCCTTGATGTCCTAATACATCTCAGTATTGCTTCGATGGATCGAATCTAAAGACTTATGAGCTTCTTTGAGTAACAACTCCTTTAGTTCCTTTTTATTTGGTACACACAAACGCTCCTTGAATCACAAGGTACCTTGATTATCATAGTATTACAATAATTCTTTTTGTTCAAGACATCCACTACCACATTGGCCTTTCTTGGGTGATAATGAATCCGAACATTGTAATTGTTTATTACCTCCAATTGGCCTGAGTGAAAATATACTTCAGACTCTTATGATCCGTATAGATCTCATAGCGATTAAACATAAGATAATGATGCCAAATTTTTAGAGAATGCACGACAGCTGCTAACTCCTAATTATGCGTAGGGTAATTTTTCTCATGCGGCCTTAACTGACGCAAAGCATAAGCTGCAACTTTTGTCTTGCATTAGCACACATCACAAACCTTTGCAGGATGCATCACAGTAAATCTTAAAATCCTTATTAATATTTGGCAATACTAACAGTGGTGAGGTAGTCAAATATTTCTACAGTTTTTGAAAACTCTTCTAGTATTTTGGCGTCCAAACAAACTTCTTTTCTTTCTTCAATAGCTGCGTAAGTGGCCTCGCTACATTGGAAAACCGTTCAATAAAGTGGCGATAATACCTTGCCATACTAAGGAAACTCCTAACTTGCGGCACTAAAGTCATTGACTTCTAGTTAAGTACATCCTTAACTTTTTCGGGATTGACTGCAACACCTCCTACTAACATAGCATAGCCTAGAAAAGCAACTTTCTTCATTAAGAACTCACACTCGCTGAACTTAGCATAAAGTTTATGCTCCTTGATCTTTTGCAACACTAATCTCAAATGCTCTTCACGTTCTTTCTCATCTTTGGAATAAATCAAAATATCATCGATGAATATAACGATAAACTTGTCCAAGTACTCTATGAACACCTTATTCATAAAATATATGAAATAGGATGGAGCATTGGTTAAACCAAAATATATTACTGTAAACTCATACAAATCGTAGTGAATACAAAATGCAATCTTGGGAATGTCTTTCTGATGAATCTTCAATTCATGGTATCTGAATCTGTCAAGACCTGAATATGCAAATCCGGACTCTCTGTATATACCACACTAGTTCAGGATCACACTAGTGCACACAGTTAAACCTAGATTAAATATCGACCATACACACGCTAAAATAAAGGAAGAAATCAAATATTGATAATTATCAAAATTACGACCTTATGGCTAAGCTTACAATCTCACTAGCCTAAAGGGCTCAAAAACTAGCAGCGGAAAACCAAAAATAAGTGTAGTGGCCATTCGACATGCCAACAAGCAATCAATTGGGAGCGAAGTCCTAATCCGTGAAGTCGCTGAAATATCCTCCCTCTAGTACCTCCAGCTGGTATAACTCCTCCTCAACTGAGCAACATGGACATAAAACCGTGAGTACATTGGTACTCAACAAGTCATTTGTAACAAATTAATACAATATAATATGCAAGGCTTACCAATGAAGGGCTGAAATGTTAATTTGCATAAAATGACATTTTAAGCTAAATACGATAAATAGATTGAAAGTGAACTTTAATGGAAAAACAATAATAAATAAACAATCAACGGAATTGAAATTAAATCACTTGTAAATCTTCCAACCATAAGCTAAACCAATAGTTACCTACCCGTTCACTTTCTAACCATAAACCACAAGTTTCTACGAAATCACTACCCCTTGTGTGAAATCACTGAATATTGTCCATAACCGGGGGCACGGCTATTCGAATAGTTTTACAATCTACAGAGGTTGTATAACTATATCCATATGATGTGATCAGCCTCATACTAAGGAAATCACAACAAGACTTTTACAATGTTCAACCTCAACTCAATCCCGCCCTCTAAGGTTTCGCATCACACCCCCTTGCGTCTCATAGAAATCAGCAACCATGTTCATCACAATGGCGAGATTGAAATTGAAATATCCCAAATTAAGCTAGGTCTATCCCATACTAGACATATGGTTTGCACGATTAAGCTCAGATCAATGGCACACAAAATTAAGTCCTTACTGATACTCAAGTGAGACTTCCACATCTCTCGAAGAGAATCCACACTTTCCATCGTAACATCAGCAAGGCTAAGCATACTAATCGTACCTCCCATGTGACATCTAGTATGTATCACTAAATAATTTCCCGACCTAGGGTGACAAGGATATCATGGTACTCAAACTATTAAGGAGGGATGATTCGATTTGGGACGGTAATAACCAAGTACAAAGGTTTATAATTAAATAGCGATGCAAGATAATTTAAAATGATATAATTAAATAATACATTGAAAATTAGGTTCAACATGATCAAAGGACATGACTTGCCTTGGGTTGGCTCAGCGAGGAACTCAGGATCTTCTGGCGGCGCTCCTACTTCTTCGAAGACGGGATCTAACGAGAGAGAAAACGACCAAAATAAAAAAATAACATCAAATAAAATACAAATGAACTCCAAAAACCTTAAAACTAGAACTAAAAGATAGAGCTTAATTTTAGATAAATTTAGAAAAAAGAATGGGGGTCAATCGGAACTAGTACGAAGAAGAACAAGCTCTCAAAAAATTAAATCTAAAGAAAATACTGGAAAATCAAAAAAATTACTGTAGTGTTGACTCGGCGCACGAAAAAACAGGTTCACGGTGGACTCAATCCATGAAACAGTGTGCCTAGGGTTGCATCGACGCGATGGGTGTGGTAATGACATGTGGCACAGGGTGGTTGACATGGCACTGACATGTGGCACTAGGGCTGTCGTGGCATGCTGACATAGCATGCTGACGTAGCAGCTGATGTGGCATTGGGGTCGGGTGGTGCTAACATGGCGCTGATGTGGCACTGACACGTGGTGCTGGCGTGGCATCTAGGGCTGACGTGGCAGGCTGACTTCAACGGGGATCGGTCCACGGGTCTATGGAATAGTGGCTCTGGTAGGTGGGGTCAGGCTATTGGCAACTCGGCGCATGGTGGATCGCGTCCACGGGGGAGGCAAACTGTCGGCGGGGGCGTGGTGTGTGCTGACATCAGCGACATCTGACGGCGGTGGCTAGGACGCGTGGCGTGATCTGAGTCATCAATCCAGAGCTGGATCGACGGTGGTGATCGGGAGTGGCGACCGCTGGATTGCCGACGCGTGGCGGGCATGCTGCGTGAAGTGTCGCGGCATGCGGTGTGAGGTGGCGTGGGTGCGGCGCAAGGCATCGGGGCGTGGATTGCGGCCTTGGGGACCAAGGGCGGGGCAACACGGGCGTGGGGTCCGACGGGGCGACATGAGACAGCGGTGGAGGGGAATGGCGGGGACGGCGGTGACTCACCAGCGGTCAGCGACGGTCGGGGAGGCGTGGTTGGCTCTGGGGACGAGGTGGTGCTCCGCCGTCGGCGACAGTGGACGTGAGTGCCGGAGAAGGGAACGGCAGCGGCGAGGGACTTCGGGAGCCGACGGAGCATGACGGCGATGGCGCGAGGACGGCGGCGCTCGGGTGGGAGAAGTTGGCAGCAGGGCACGGGTTAAATGCCCGTGAACCAAGGCAGAATCCTGCTTGGTCACGACGGCGGGAGTTCGCATCGAAGACGATGGACGCGGGTGCGACGCGTGGCACGAAGGGGACAATCAGATAGCTATGAGCGAGTCCAGGGCGCGGGCGCTAGCGGGATGCGCGACGCGTGGCTTGCGGGAGGTGAATCGGATAGTGGGGGGGATGGGCCAAATGAACAGGGCGGGCTCGGCCCAACACTTTTCACAAGTGTTTTTGGCCTTTTTCTTTTTCATAAATCCAAATTAAATCAAATGAGCTCTAGAAAATAGCAATTAAATCCGAAAAAGTCACAAAAATTTCAAAAAAATCCTTGAGACGCAAAGCATCCAAATAAAATATTTTCAGCGGATGTTAATGTTTATTTTAATCATATTAAATCCTTTTTAATTTCTAAATATTCCATTTAAGCTTGATTAAATCCCAGAAATTTCCAGAAATTCATTTTTAATTCAAGACTTTTGAAAATATTGAAAAACAGGATGTTACAAATCTCTCCTCTTAAACGGGATCTCAATCCCGAGATCCGGGCTCACTAAGAGAATAGGTTTAGAAACTCGGCCTTGAGGTCATCCTCGCGCTCCCAGGTGGCTTCCTCCTCTGAATAATTGCTCTACTGAATTTTGCAAAAACAGACAACATTATTCCTGGTTACACATTCTGACACTTCCAAAATCCTGATTGGGTGCTCTTTGTACGACAGATCCTCCTGAAGATCGACAGCCTCAACTAACACAACCTCCTCTGGCACTCGCAGGCACTTCTTCAACTGGGACACATGGAAGTCGTCATGTATGCCACTGAAGGACGTAGGTAGCTTCCACTGATATGTAACTTCTCCCCTACGTCTGAGGATCTTGAATGGTCCAACATATCTCGGCGCAAGCTTTCCTTTCAGCTGAAACCTCTTGACACCTTTGAATGGTGTGATCCTAAGATACACATAATCATTTGGCTCAAAACTCAACTCTAGACGTCTGATATCTGCAGAACTCTTCTGCCTGGCCTGGGCAGTCCTCAATCTTTCCTGAATTAATTGAACTTTTTCCTCAGCCTCTTTTGGACAATCAGGCCCAAACACCTGACCTTCCCCCATCTCTTTCCAATTGAGAGGGATCCTGCATTTTCTACCATACAGTGTTTCAAACGGTGACATTGCAAACTGGCCTGATAACTGCTGTTGTAAGAAAACTCTGCTGATGAGGATATCACTTCGATTGATATGAACACTCCTCTTGCTACTACCTTGAATGATGTCCAAGGTCCAATTACTCGGGCACGTGCTCGTCAACTAAATTATCAGGTAAATTCGTTTCTAGGGCTGAGTGTATGACTTAAGAACTCTATGATACTGCCTAATGAAGATGATTTGCTTGTGCTTAGAAATCTAGGACAGGACAGTAAGGAGTTGATGATATGCATCAAGAAATGAGAAGGCAATAACAATGGACAAAGGAGATGAAGAATTTGTGACCTTCAACTCAAAGAGCTTCGGACACCCCTTTACTTGGTGCTGCATCACCTTTTGGGCCGAGGGCCTTGTATCACTACTTAGGCTATTTGGGCCAGGCTGGGCCGGTACTGTTCACATGAATAGTACCACGGTCGTACTATTCACGTGAACAGTAACCATGAATAGTACCACAACTCTTTTCATTAGATAAGTGCGGCTTACCCTTCCCTATTTAAGGAGGTCGATCTTTTTAGTTTTTCTCGGGTTTTTCTTAAGAGATTATTCTGCTTAGCAGTTTCATCGCATGTTCGGTTGAGGAACCTCAACTTGTGAACTTAATTTTTATTCTTAATACAATTTTAGATTGCATCTTCTACTCTTTTGCTCGTGTTCTCGATTCGCTTGCAGGAAATAGCCTTCTTGGCGAAGTTAACTGCGTTCGGCACGGTTGATAACCATCGGAGCAGTGGTGTAGTGATTGCAAGGAGATCGATCTGTTTTGGTCGGAGCCTTTGGATCATCAACGTCGTATTCTCTACAATCGACTTATCAGTACCTTTCGGAAGATCGGGCCATTATCACATTATCTGCAAAAGGCAAACAACTATCCCACTTAGCTCCATGATCGAATACACATGCTCACAGCATGTCCTCGAGAGTCTGATTTACTCGCTCGGTCTATCCATCTGTCTGAGGGTGATATGCTGTGCTGAAATTTAGGTGGGTTCCCATAGCCTCATGGAAACTTCCAAAAACAACGTGAAGTGAACTGCGATCCACGATCTGATACTATTTTCTTTGACACTCCATGGGGACTCACAATCCTCAACATATACAATTCTGCTAATTTATCACCGGTGTAAGTTATTTTAACTGGAATGAAGTGAGCAACCTTGGTCAATCGATCCACAATGACCCAAATAGAGTCGTACCCCTCTTTAGTCCTTGGCAATCTGGTGATAAAGTCCATACCAATCTCTTCTCACTTCCACTTAGGAATTTTCAATGGTTGTAGTAAACCTGCCGGTCTCTAATGCTCGGCCTTCACCCTCCGACATACATCACAAAGGGCCGTATACTCAGTGATTTCACGCTTCATGCCTAGCCACCAATACTTGTCCTTAATATCCTGGTACATCTTGGTATTGCCCGGGTGAATCGAATACAAGAACTCATGAGTTTTCTTAAGTAACAGTTCTTTTAGCTCTTTCTTATTGGACACGCACAATCACTCCTTGAACCACAGGGTTCCTTGGTTATCCTCTATAAATACTGACTCTTTTCCTTTGCTCATGTTGACTCTGATCTGCTAAAACACCTCATCCTCTGACTGAGCATGACGAATCTGACCATCCAAAGTTGGTTCTAACTCCATCGTGGCTAGAAATCCTTCCTCAACCAACTCCACGCTAAGCTTATGGAATTTCTCATGCAAAGTGGGCTGACTCTCCTTAATCATCACTGTGTTGCAATAGACCTTCCTGCTCAAAGCACCTGTGACCACATTGGCCTTCCCGGGATGATAATGTATTCCAACATTGTAATCCTTTATTAGCTCCAACTATCTCTTCTACCTGAGGTTGAGCTCGGCCTGAGTAAAGATGTACTTCAGATTCTTGTGATCCGTGTAAATCTCACATCGATTACCTATTAGATAATGACGCCAAATTTTTAAAATATGCACTATGGCTGCTAACTCCAAATCATGTGTAGAATAGTTCTCCTCATGCGTTCTCAACTGGCGCGATGCGTATGCTACCACTTTCTTGTCTTGCATTAGCACGCATCCCAATCCTTTGTGAGAAGCATCGCAATAGATCTCAAAATCCTTGTTTATATCGGGCAACACTAGCACTAGGGCTGTGGTCAGATTCTCCTTCAGTTTCTGAAAACTCTTCTCACACTCTGACGTCCAAGTAAATTTCTTTTCCTTTCTGAGAAACTGTGTAAGTGGTCTGGCTACACTGAAAAATCCTTCAATGAATCAACGGTAATATCATGCCATACTGAGAAAACTCCTGACCTAGGTCACTGATGAAGGTGACTTCCAATCCAAAATATCGTTTACATTTCCGGGGTCAACTGCGACTCCTTTTGCTGACACCACATGGCATAGAAAGGCGACTTCCTTCATCTAAAACTCGCACTTACTGAACTTGGCATACAACTGGTGCTCTCTCAATTTCTGCAATGCCATCCTTAAGTGCTCCTCATCTTGCTCCTGAGGCAGGAGTCCGATCTGGTGTGGCTCTCAGATTGAAGCGAACTGGCGTACGGGCTTGCCTCTAGGGGCACTTGCTAGCACAGTGTCCTGGCTCATGACACTTGAAGCAAGTGACGGACGCCGCTGGGTTGGCGCTCCTCTGTTGCTGGCTACCTGATCCACTGGGACGCTATCTTGACTGAAACTGATGTGGCGGTGGGGCCGGTGTCCTGAAGGCTGGCTGTTGTGGTACTTGTGCAGGCTGATACATACCAAAGTAGGCCTTCTGAGCCTGATGCATCTGAGATCCCTACTGCATCATCCTTCTCTTGCGAGACTCCTTTAGCTCGCGGCAACTCTCCTCAATAAGCATAGCCTTATCCACTATATGCTGAAAGCTAGCATAGTCATTGCCCACCACCTGCACTTTCAATCATGGGTTCAATCCTTTCTTGAACCTCTTTTGGTGAGCATCGTCTGTAGCTACGTCCTCTAGCGTGTAGCAAGCTAGTTGAGTGAATTTATTGAGGTATTCACTCACCGACATGTTCTTCTGTTGTAGCTCCCGAAATTCCTCTTTCTTCAACTCAATCACCCCATCCAAGATGTGGGTGTGACAGAAAGCGACGGTGAACTCTGCCCATGTGATATTGTGACAGAAAGCGGCGCAGTAGTTCTCCCACCACTCTGCGGCGTACAACACCTTCTCTTTATCGGTGCACTGGGCCAGATTCAGTTTCTTCTCAACTAAATGGATCCAATCGTCTGCCTCTAAGGGCTCTGAAGATCAGGAGTAGGTGGGCGGTCTTGTCCTCATAAACTCTGCATATCCGGACTGCTGACGAGCGGCCTGAGGTGCAACTACCTCCTGGGTTTGTCGTTGCATCAAAGCATTCATATTATGCATCATAGTCTGCATCATCTGCGTCTGAGCCACCAAAAATTGACTGAGGGCTGGGTCCAAGCTCATTGGGGCTACAGGGTTCTTTGGGTGGCACCTCCTCGATCCCGGGTGTTTGGTTCTGACTGCAGAGTTCACGTGTCAACCATCCTGTTGCTGCTCTGAAAAGGGAAACAACTGCGGACTTCACGAGGGCACAAAGGTAAGAGGGTAAATTCGTCTATGGGGGTTTCTAATGGCAATCTAAACTAAACAAACACTTAGCCAAAGAGGCTAACTACAAAACTGGGAAAATAACTCTAATAAAATTTTGATATGATTGCAATATAATGCTTTTGAGGGAAAGATTTGCAGCTCACATCACACCCATCTGCAAATAAAATCAACGCTCTACTCGTACTCTCTAATCTAAAGGCTCCCACTTGGGTCCTGACAGGTAGGGTGCGTTACTCTCATCCTCCGAATCGCTGTATACCACCCACGAGTTGCGGACTTGCGACGACTGCTCTTCGATTGGGGCTGGGATGCCGAACATACTCCTATCGGTTGCCGGTGATGTGTCATCTCTCCTCCGGGCTCGACAGTGTAGGCGAGGGTAGGTATACTGGTGTTTCCGGTCGAGGCTCCTCCCTGGGTGGCTTCGGTAGGTTGGGGGTTGCTCCGTATTGCTACTTGAACTTTCGAGTAAGTCTGGACATGTTGATCTTGTATAGTTTGCAAAGTCGTCGGATAGTTTTGTGCGCGGCTCCTTGTTGTGACCACTCTCCACAACCTCCGGTGCTCTTGAAGTTATGGTGTAGAACTTGGTTGCCGACTCTGGTGGTGAAGTACAATCTGGTGATAGTTCCTATACGTTGGCCTTTCGCTTTCTCATCTTTGGTGAGGTAGACGGGTGATCTTTTTAATCCAAGGCTCCACAACAGAACACGAAGAAATCCTATCCATCCTCCTGTCTGGCTGAAAGAAGCTTAAGACATTTAATGCATTTATAAGGTAAAGATCAGTTTAAGGATTTGTGAAAACAAAATTTGAGAGTGGGGCAAAAAACAAGAATCCATAAGAAGAGATAAGGGAATAGAGATATTACTAAGTATCCAATTTAGTTGATTTGATTTAGAAAATAGTTTTTGGGTTAAACGACTATTCTAACTAGACCTTCGTCCTATAGTCGGTATGGCTGATACCATCTCTGTTGAGACTCGAATATGAAAATTCGGACTCTCTGTGTATACCGCACTAGTTCAAGATCACACTAGTGCACACAGTTAAACCTAGATGAAATATCGACCATACACATGCTAAAATAAAGGAAGAACTCAAATATAACCTTATGGCCAAACTTACAATCTCACTAGACTGAAGGGTTCAAAAACTAGTAGCAGAAAACCAAAAATAAGCGAAGTAGCCTTTCGACATGCCCATAGGCAATCGACTAGGGAACGAAGTCCTAATCCGTGAAGTCGCTGAAGTATCCTCCCTCTGGTACCTCCTGCTGGTATAACTCCTCCTCCTCAACTGAGCAACTTGGGCATAAAGCTGTGAGTACATTGGTACTCAGCAAGTCGTTTATAACAAATGAATCCAATATAATATGTAAAGCTTATCAATGAAGGGCTGAAAGGTTAACTTGCATAAAATGACATTTTAAAATAAATATGATAAATAGAGTGAAAGTGAACTTTAATGGAAAAATAATACTAAATAAATAATCAACAAAATTAAAATTAAACCACTTGTGAACCTTCTAACTACAAGCTAAACCAACAGTGAACTACCAGTTTGGTTTTCAACCATAAACCACAAGTTCTATGAAATCACTTGTTAGTGATATGCCCTAGAGGCAACATGGAGATGTTTTATATATCACATACTATGTTTATGATACATTACTTTGTTCCTTGAAATAGACATTATCATTATCGATCAATGAGTATGTGACTTATTCATTAGACTCTTAATGCTAAAATGTTGCTATTTCTAAATGATTCCTGATCATATATCATATGAGGAACAAATATGATTCAAAGACAAAGATCAGCATATGTATTGATTGATGATTATGTCTCATGGATCATGGTATGGTGATACCAAATCAATAATATGGACATGTGTTAGTGAACATATGTTGGATAGACCTGCCATGAGACACTGCAGAGATTTCATGTGTCATCAGTTGGTCTCAAGTAGTGTTTATGTAGAATCCTTAGACTTGAGATCATCATGGTTCCCAACATGCGTAATAGCTTATTTTGGGACTACTAAACACTACTCCGTAACTGGGTAGTTATAAAAGTAGTCTTCGGGTTTGCCATGAAACATGTAGTGGGATGTGAATGATCAAGATAGAATTTACCCCTCCTTATGGAGAGATCTCTGGGCTCCTCGATGTAATGGATTATGAAAGTGCATGGCCATGCCAAGGTAATTGAGGAGTCAATCACAAATTTATAATCCATCATGGAATCGAGAGAATGATTGAGCTATTAAGAGGATGACACAGGTCTCGCCTTGAGCTCAATCTATATCATGAGGCAAAGGGATTCGTACATGAGAACATTACTGAGTTGGTTGATATGATCTCAGACGTATACTTTGGGGTTAATATGTCTTACTAGAGGCCGCTATTAACAGGGTGACCGGAAAGGCATTTTCGGGTCATGACCAAGTATATGTGAACCTACATGGTCGCACGCTTAACGGGTTGGAACACTAATTCGAATATGATTCGGATATGGGCTCAATTCGGATAGAGATCCGAATAGACTCCTATTGGGCCTCGGTCCGCAAGGCCCAAGTGAGGATGTCTATATATATGGAGGCGAGGGGCTGAGGGGACACGCTCCTGTTAACCCTAGCCGCCACCTCCCGAGCCAAACCCTAGCCGCTCACGAGTGCTAGTACACTCGCGATCGGCGTTCCTGCCCCGAACGTGTGGATACCGGTGGAGGCGCTGCTTGTTGAAGTGTTGATCGGCGTCAACAACCTACAGATTGGATTCGCTCATGGTGTGGTTGATCGCGTGGAGGAGACGATCTGTTCGGGACGATCGACTACTTCCACTACTATCTTGACGCGCGTGGTTGGATCGGTTTCCAACTCTTCTTCCGTTGCGCTGTGCGTCTAGTGGTAATGATCCATAATCCTTCCTTAGCATGATGTCCTGGTGTGCGCGGTAGAAAAGTTTTGTTTTCTGCTTCCGTAGCCTACGCGCTTTCCTTTGGTGGTATCAGAGCCATCTTGCTTATTTTGGAATCTGGATCAGCGCATATGTTGATATGCGGTAGTAGTAGATTGGATCTATTATAGTCTCGATCAGGTGGTTCATATGATGAATCGGTGGTAGCACGGTTTGATGTCATAAGGGGTTGAAATAGAAATGAGTTGATAGCATCATATGGCCAAAAAGATTAGTTCATGCCCCTTCTTTGATGTACGCGCGACTTGCCCCTACCAGCTGGAATCACCATCGGGGCTAGCTGCACAAGACAATCGTGAGATCGAGCCAACAGATCGAGGTCTTGTGTTGTGGTCTCCTCAAGTATACCGAACGCGATGATCAATATGATTGATCTAATGAAAATTGAGACATTTTGAATGGCTCGGATTTGGGTTAATTTGATCGGCCCGATGAGATTTTCATAGCGATTTCATAGATACGATCTATGTAATTCCATGAGGTTTCCAACTCTTCTTCCGCTGCGCTGCGCGTCTAGTGGTAACGATCCATGATCCTTCCTAAGCGTGATGTCCTGGTGTGCGCGGTAGAAAAGTTTTGTTTTCTGCTTCCGTAGCCTACGCGCTTTCCTTTATCACTACCCCTTATGTGAAATCACTGAGCATTGTCCATAACTGGGGACACAGCTATTCGAATAGTTTTACAGTCTACAGAGATTGCACAATTGTACCCACACGATGTGATCAGCCTCATACTAAGGAAATCACAACAAGGCCTTTACAATGTTCAATCTCAACTTAATCCCGCCTGCTAGGGTTTCGCATCACACCCCCTTGCACCTCATGGAAATCAGCAACCTTGTTCATCACAATTGCGAGATTGAAATTAAAATATCCTAAATTAATCTGCCAGGTCTATCCCATACTAGACATGTGGTTTGCACGATTAAGCTAAGATCGATGACGCACAAAGTTAAGTCCTTACTGTTACTCAGGTGAGACTTCTACATCCCTCGAAGTGCATCCATACTTCCCCTTTACTGCACGATCACTTTCCCAAGTGAAACCAAGTTTGTATAATCTCACCAATGACACACCAATGTGATGGTACAAACTTTATAATGGTGGCACCAACCACGATTTCATATCTCATTAAGTCAAATTAATTAGTCACATGCGATGATGAACCCATCGTAACATCAGTAAGGCTAAGCATACTAATTGTACCTCCCGTGTGATATCTAGTATGTATCACTAAATAATTTTCTGACCTAGGGTGACAAGGATATCAGTGTATTCAAATTATCAAGGAGAGATGATTTGATTTGGGACGGTAACTACCAAATACAAATGTTTGTAATTAAATAGCGATGTAAGATAATTTAAAACGACATAATTAAATAATAGATTGAAAAATAGGTTCAACATGATCAAAGGACACGACTTACCTTGGGTTGGCTCAGCGAGGAACTCGGGATCTTCTGGCGGCGCTCCTGCTCTTTCGAAGACGGGATCTAACGAGAAAAAAAATGACCGGAACAACAAAAATAACATCAAATAAAATTCAAATGAACTCTAAAAACCTTGAGACTAGAACCAAAAGATAGAGCTTGATTTTAGATGAATTTAGAAAAAAAGATAGGGTCAATCGGAGCTAGAACGGGCTCTCGAAAAATTAAATCTAAAGAAAATACTAGAAAATCAGAAAATTTATTGTGCTGTGGACTCGGCGCACAGAAAAACGGGTTCACTGTGGACTCGATAGATGAAACAGTGTGCCTGGGGTCGCGTCGATGCGGCAGGCACGGCTGACGTGGCAATGAAACGTGGCACGGGGTGGATGATGTGGCACAAGGGCTAACGTGGCCCTAACACGTGGCATGCTAATGTGGCAGCTGACGTGGCACTGGGGTTGGGTGGTGTTGACGTGGCGCTGGCGTGGCATCTAGGGCTGACGTGGCAGGCTCACTCGGACGAGGATCGATCCACGGGTCTATGGAGAAGGTGGACCGACGCGGGAGCGCGGGTGTGGGGTGACGTCATGGTGATCCAACAACGATGAACGAGCCACCTGGATGGATCTCGGCCGTTGGAGCAGATCGGAGCGGACGGCTACGATGGTAGATCGTGCGACCAGGATTTCGACCCATGGCATGGCGCGGGACCCGAGGTGTCACTTCGGCGCACGAGGTGGCATGGTGCGGCGAGGTGGCCAAAGGCGGCGGTGCAGGCGAAATGGAGTGGGGCAGTGTTCACCGACGACTTGGACAGGAAGGTGGAGCTCACCGGTGGTAGAGAACAGTGGACGGCGGTGGTCGGTGGCTGCGCCAGGCAGCGATCATCTTGAACAGCAGCAAGTGGAAAGAACGGCGGTGAACTTCCGACGGCTCAAGCTCACGGCTAGAACGACAAAGCTCGGCTATGGCTCTGGGATGCAGGGAATGAGGCGGGGGCTCGGTTTTATGGCACGGACACTGAGACTCTAGGACAGGCACGGGAGGAGTCCACGGCGGAAATGGCGTGCGGCGACGGAGTCCTGATGGTGCACACGAACTGAGGCCAAGACGGAGACAAACTCCCCACCAGGACGACGATGAACAGTAGCTTTACCGGTGGATACACGACGCGTGGCAAGCTGTGAGATCAGACGGACAGGGTTAGATGGCACAGATGAACAGTGTGCGGGCCTCCCGATGGCTGACACGTGGCGACTACGAGATTCGGCGATCGGGAAATGGCTCGGCTAGGATGGCAGAAGCGTGGCTAGGATGAATCGGACAACTGAGGTTGGATGGGTTGTGGTGAATAGTTACGGACCAGGCCCAATATTGTTCCTAGGATTTTTTGAGGGTTTTCTTTTCCAGAATTTCAAATTAAATAAAAGAAGCTCTAGAAAATAGCAAATAAACCCAAATATTCTTAGAACATTCTAGAAAATTTCTTGAGACACAAGGAACTCAAATAAAATATTTTCAACACTGTTAATGTTTATTTTAATCAAATTAAATCCTTTTAATTAATAAAAATTCATTTTAAGCTTTAATTAAGTTCAAAAAAATCCAATGGTGAATTTTATTTTAAAAGCTTCAAAGATGCTCTGAAAATTCATTTTAAGCTTTAATTAATTTCAAAAAATCCAATGGTGAATTTTATTACAGTGTAGCTACGTATTGCACTTCAAATCTCCAAATACGCTTTGACGGACTAATTATGTATAGCTTGGAAAGGCGTCGAATAGTTTGTGCGCAACTCCTTGCATGGACAAGTATTCACAAGCACTGGTATACTTCAAGCCACGATGGAGAACTTAGCTGTCGATCCTTTTAGTGAAGTACAATCTTGTGATAAAATCCAATGCATTGACCCTAGAGGGCAAACATATGGAGATGAAAACCCAGAAGAGAAGAATGGCAGATCAGAGAAATAACTCTGGAAGTTCTCACAAGGTTCATAGTACTCCTCCGCACGCGAACAAGTTCAGACCTCAAGGCAGCAACTTCAAGACTCCGTCGGGCAAGTTCAAGCCATCCTCCAGCCGCCCGCCATTCCAGGCCAGCCACCAGCAGTTCCAGACCAACCGCACCCCAACCGCCGGTGGCCAAGTGCAGAAAAGCAACCCCCCGTCGGACGGAGTGACCTGTTTCTACTGCAAAGAACCAGGGCACTATGCCAAGGCGTGCCCCAAGAAGATGCAAGCGACAGCAACCCCAGGGGCCTCCGGAAGTCAGAACCAAGGGCAGCAGAAGCCGCAGACCTTCATCAAGGGGAGAGTGAACCATGTGACAGCGGAAGAAGGTCAGACTGCACCGGACGTCGTGCTGTGTATGTTCCTTTCTTAACTCAGTGCCAGCATCAGTTTTTTTCGATTCAGGAGCTTCGCATTCTTTTGTGTCAAAAACTTTTGTGGATAAGCATAGGTTGGGCATGGTGACCCTTAGCAACCCCATGATAGTTCACTCCCTTAGAGCAGAAATGAGAGTAAGGACCTTGTGTCCGAAAGTAGAATTGCTCATAGATGGGACCCGATTCCTAGCCGACCATTTGGTTTTGGAATCACAAGGGTTAGACGTTATTCTCGGGATGAACTGGTTAGCTAAAAATCAAGGCTAGATAAATTGTGCGACCAGGTCCATCACCCACACCAATGACCAAGGCATAGAGGTTGTCTTCTCTCCTCAAATTCCGGGAGCAGAAGAAGGTGCCCTTTATCACCTTTAAGCTTTGGAAGAAGTGCCAGTGGTATGGGAGTACCCAGATGTTTTTCCCGAGAAATTACCAGGAATGCCGCCGGATAGGGAAATCGAGTTTGTGATTGACCTAGTCCCAGGCACCGCCCCGATCTCTAAGAGACTATATCGGATGCCTGCTAACGAGTTAGCAAAGTTGAAGAAGCAGCTTAAGGAATTGGAGGACAAGGGATACATCCGACCTAGTTCATCGCCTTGGGGAGCACCCGTCTTGTTTGTCAAGAAAAAGGATGAAAGTTTGAGGTTATGTGTGGATTACAGAGCACTCAATGATGTTACCATCAAGAACAAGAACCCTTTACCCAGGATCGACGACTTGTTTGATAAGTTAAAAGGAGCTGGTATCTTCTCCAAGATTGACCTACGGTCAGGATATCACCAGTTGAAGATCCGTGAAGAAGACATTCCCAAGACTGCATTCTCCACCCGTTATGGGCATTATGAGTTCACTGTCATGTCGTTTGGACTGACCAATGCACCAGCCTATTTCATGAGCATGATGAACAATGTATTCATGAAATACTTGGACAAGTTTGTGGTAATCTTCGTCGATGACATTCTCATCTACTCCAAGAATGAAGACGAGCATAAGCAGCTGTCGAGACCCGAATATGCAAATCCGGACTCCCTGTGTATTCTGCACAAATCCCAGGATCATGCTAGTGTACACAGTTAAACATAGATGTCATCACAACCATATACACGATAAAATGAAGGAAAAGCTCAAATATCGATAAATCCCAAAAAGTACGACCTTATGGTCAAGCTTACAATAAACTGGGCCGAAGGCTTAGCAAGAGTAGCAGCGGAAAACCAAAAATAACGCGTAGTGGCCAATCGACAAGCCCACAGGCTATCGAGTGGAGAACGAAGCCTAAACCGCGAAGTCGTCGAAGTACTCTCCTTCTGGAACCTCCTGCTGATGATACTCCTCCTCCTCAACTAAGCAACATTGGGCATAAAGCCGTGATTATATTGGTACTCAGCAAGTCGTTTGTAACAAATGAATGCAATATAATATGCAAGGCTTACCAAGGATGGCTGAAAGGTTAATTTGCATAAATAGCAGTTGAAATACTATTAATAGATTGAAGGCGAACTTTAAGTAAAACAATAATTAAGTAAATAATCAAAGGAATTGACATACCACTTGTGGACCTCCCATCCACAAGCTAAACCAACCGCTTATGGACCTCCCACTCACAAGCTAAACCAACAGTGAACACCTGTCCACTTGTATTCACAAGTTTTCAGAAATAACTACCCCTCGTGTGAAATCACCGAGCATTGTCTATGACCGAGGACGCGGCTATTCGAATAGTTTTACACTCTACAGAGGTTGCACAACTGTACCCACACGATGTGATAATCCTCACGTTAAAGAAAATCATAACAAGGCCTTTACAAAGTTCAGTTACAACTCAATCCGCCTGCTAGGGTTTCGCATCACACCCCCCTTGCGCCACATCGAAATCAGCAACCATGTTCATCTCAATGGCAAGATTGAAGTTGAAACCTCTCAAATTAGTCAGCCAGGTCCGTCCCATACCAGACATGTGGTTTGCACGGTAAAGCTCAGATCAATGGCGCACAAAGTGAAGTCCTTAACATTACCCGGGCGAGACTACCACATCCCCCAAAGTGCACCTGCACTTCCCCCTTTATTGCACGATCACTAGCCCGAGTGCAAAACCAATTTGTATAACCACCGCCGATGACACATCAACGTCATGGCACAAATTTTAATAAACGTGGCACCAACCACAGTTCCATATCTCATTAAGTCAAATTTATAATTCACATGTGATGATAAAACCGATCGTAACTTAAGCAAGGCTAAGCATCTAATCGTACCAACCCATGTGACAAATATCATAACATCACTAGTAAATTTTCCAACCTATGGTGACAATGGCATCATGACATTCCAAAATGTCAAGGAGAGATAATACTCAATTGGGATGATAACTACTAGTACAACGGTTTATATAAAATAGCGATGCAATGTAATTAAAAACAAAATAATTAAATAATAGATTGCAAACTGGGTTCAACATGATCAAAAGACACAACTTGCCTTGGTTATGCTCACAGAGAGTACTCACGGTCTTGAGCGCGAAACTGCTCCTCCGAATCGAATCTAGCGAGAGAAAACGATGAAACCAAAAAACACATAAAATGATAAGCAAATGAACTCCAAAAATCACAAAACCAGCACCAACAGCTAGAGCTCGATTTTTGATGAATTTAGAAAAAAGAACAGGGTCAATCGGAGCTAGGACGGAGGAGAACGGGCTCTCGGAAAATAACTCTTAAAGGAAATTCGGGAAAAATGAAAAATAGCACTGTGCTGTGAACCCGGTCCACGGTAGACCAAGCCCACGGTGGACGCGGCGTACGAAATAGTGCACGGGGGAGAGAGGGTGCTGACGCGGCGGGGCGGCTGACGTGGTGTGCGCATATGCTGCCACGTGGCACATGCTGACGTGGCATGCCACATGGCACTGGGCGGGTTTCCGGCTGACGTGGCAGCAGACGTGGCATGACACGTGGCTTGCCCCGTCAGCTAGGGCTGATGTGGAGGCTGAGGTGGCAGGGCTAACGCGGCGCGGCGCGGACACGGGCGGCGGCGGCGGGATCCGACGGTTGCGGTCGCGACACGCGATGAGATCCGGGGCGTCGGCTCGAATCGGATGAGCGTGGCGATAGGCGGTGCGGCGCGAGGATGGCGGCGAGGTTGGCGCGTGGTGCACCGCGTCGCGCGGCGTCGCGCGACGCGCGCGCGCGCGGCGCGGGGCGCGTCGGCGAGATCCAACGGCGAGAGGAGACGCGTGGCGCGCGGCCGGTGCCTCGCGCTCCGATCTTGGACGGACGGCGGATGCGCGCGCGGAGGCGGGAAGGCGGCGATGAGCGACGCGTGGCTCTAGCGCGCCACGCGAAGCGTCGCGCGCGGGCGCGGGCGCGCGGGGGTTCGCGGGGTCCGACGCGGGGTCCGAGGGGCAATGCGAGGCGCGGGGTCCGGCGATGGAGGAGGCGACGGGCAATGCGGAGGAGGGAAGCGGCGGAGGGGGCTCACCGGCGGGAATCCGGCGACGGCGACGACTCCGACGGCTGCGGGGGAGGCATGGGAGGCACGAGCGACGGCAGCGCGGCTTCGGAACGGCGACGTGAGCGCGAGGAAGGCGGAGGCGAGGGCAACGGAGTTGGCGTGCACGCGAATCGAGGTCGGTGGCGTTATAAAACACGCGAACCGAGGTGGAAGCGATCCGGAGACGGCGCGGACGCGGGGTGGACGCGGTGCGGAAACGGACGGCTCAGATGCACCGCGGCGGTTCCAACGGCGGGCGGCGCGGCTCGGGTAGGGTTAGGGTTTCGCTCAGGCGCGAGCAATGGACGGCCGGGATCGGGCGTTGGCAGATCGGACGGCGCGGAGTGATGGCGGGTTAGGGTTAGGCGGACGCGAGCGGGCGAGCATGAGCAGCGCGACGCGTGGCGCGGCGCGTCCCGGCAGCGGTGTAGAGCGGGCGCGGGAGGATCAGGCGGCTCGGAGCGCCACCACACGCGGCAGCGGGAGCGCGAGGCGGCGGCGGAGAGGGAGAGCGGTGTGGAGTGCCGCCGCGTGGCCGTCAGACGATTCTTGTGATGGCGGCGCTATGGCAAGGCGAGGGCGCGGGCGGCAGCGCGCGGGAGAGGGGCCGGATTGGTGACGCGTGAAGGAGAGAGAAGATCCAGCGGCCGAGAGATTTCCCCGAATTAATTCTTTTCTAGAAATTCAAATAAACTTTTAGAGGCTCTAGAAAATAGCAAATAAATTTCAAAAAATTCACCAAAAATACCAGAAAATCCCTTGAGACCTGAAGAACCCAAATTAAATATTTCCAACTTATGTTGCTATTTATTTTACTCAGATTAAATTATTTTAAAATTCCAAAATTCATTTAAAGCTTAATTTAATTCCAGAAAATTCTAGAAAATTTCTTGTGACACAAGGAACTCAATTAAAATATTTTCAGCTAATGTTGAGGTATAATCTAATCATATTAATTTCTTTTAAATTTTTGAAAATTCTTTTAAGCTTGATTTTAAATTCAGGAAAATCTTAGAAATTTATTTTTAAATTCAAGGTTTTAAAAATCCCCAAAAATCAGGATGTTACAAACCTTAACCTCTTAAACGGGATCTCGACCCCGAGATCCGGGCCAACTAAGAGAAATGGGTTTACCGAGTGCGACAACGGAGCTGACGTGGTTCAGGCTTTCTCTTGCAACGCTCTGGGACTGCTGGCTGCCACGGCTCTAGCAATGTGCTGTGAACCCGGCCCACGGTAGACCAAGCCCACGATGGACGCGGCGTACGAAATAGTGCACGGAGAGAGAGGGTGCTAACGCGGCGGGGCGGCTGACGTGGCGCGCGCATATGCTGCCACGTGGCACATGCTGACGTGGCATGCCACGTGGCACTGGGCGGGTTTCCGACTGACGTGGCAGCTGACGTGGCATGACACGTGGCTTGCCACGTCAGCTAGGCGACGTGCGTGCCGAGGAGTGGCGACGCGGCGCGACGCGGCGCGGCGCGCAGATCCGGCGATTGCGGTCGCGACACGCGGTGAGATCCATGGCGTCGGCTCAGATCTGGATGAGCGGTGGCGATGGAGCGGTGCAGGCGCGGGGATGGCGGCGATGGTTGACGCGGCGCGTGGCGTCGCCGCGCGACGAGCGCACGCGCGGCGAAGCGCGTCGGCAGGATCCAACGGCGGAGGAGACGCGTGGCGCGCGCTGGTGCCTCGCGGCTCCGATCTTGGACGGATAGCGGGGATGCGCGGGCGCGGAGGCGGGAAGGCGGCGATGAGCGACGCGCGGGGGTTCGCGGGGTCCGACACGGGGTCCGAGGGGCAGTGCGAGGCGCGGGGTCCGGCGATGGAGGAGGCAACGGGCGACGCGGATGAGGGAAGCGGCGGAGGGGGCTCACCGGCGGGAATCCGGCGACGGCAACGACTCCGACGGCTGCGGGGGAGGCAGGGGAGGCACGAGCGACGGCATCGCGGCTCCGGAACGGCGGCGTGAGCGCGAGGAAGGTGGAGGCGAGGGCGACGGAGTTGGCGTGCACGCGAACCGAGGTCGTCGGCGTTATAAAACACGCGAACCGAGGCGGAAGCGATCCGGAGACGGCACGGACGCGGGGTGGACATGGTGCGGAAACGGACGGATGCACCGCGACGGATCCAACGGCGGACAGCGCGGCTCGGGTAGGGTTAGGGTTTCGCGCGGGCACGAGGAATGGACGGCCGGGATCGGGCGTTGGCGGATCGGACGGCGCGGAGTGACGGCGGGTTAGGGTTAGGCGGACGCGCAGGCGAGCACGAGTAGCACGACGCGCGTGGCGCGCGCGTCGGCCGCGGTGCGGGAGCGGGCGTGGATGATCGGCGGCTCGGAAGGGAGCGCACCGACACGCAGCGGCAGTGGAGGCGAGGCGCAGGCGAAGCAGGCGGCGCGGAGCTACCGCGTGGCCGATCGACGACGGCGGTGGCGGCGCTTAGGAACGCGAGGGCGCGCGGCGCGGGAGAGGGGCCGGATTGGTGACGCGTGGAGGAGAGAAGATCCAGTGGCCGAGAGATTTTCCCGAATTAATTCTTTTCTAAAAATTCAAATAAACTTTTAGAGGCTCTAGAAAATAGCAAATAAATTTCAAAACATTCACCAAAAATACCATAAAATCCCTTAAGACCTGAAGAACCCAAATAAAATATTTCCAACTTATGTTGCTATTTATTTTCCTCAGATTAAATCATTTTAAAATTCATTTAAAACTTAATTTAATTCCAGAAAATTCTAGAAAATTTCTTGTGACATAAGGAACTCAATTAAAATATTTTCAGCTAATGTTGAGGTATAATCTAATCATATTAATTTCTTTTAAATTTTTGAAAATTCTTTTAAGCTTGATTTTAAATTCAGGAAAATCCTAGAAATTTATTTTTAAATTCAAGGTTTTAAAAATCCCCAAAAATCAGGATGAAACAGCAGCATCTCAGGATTACCTTAGAAAAGCTTCGAGAGCATCAGCTTTTCGCCAAATTCAGTAAATGTGAATTTTGGCTAAAGGATGTTGCCTTCCTTGGACATATTGTGACAGATGAAGGAATAGCCGTGGACCCTTCCAAGATAGAAGCAGTAATAGAATGGAAGCAACCAAAGTCTGTGACCGAAGTAAGGAGTTTCCTTGGACTTGCGGGTTATTACCGTCGGTTCATAGCAGGATTCTCCGAGTTAGCCAAGCCAATGACTCAGTTGTTGAAAAAGAAAAAGAAGTTCGAATGGACGAAAACTTGTGAGCAAAGTTTCCAGACCCTCAAGAAAAGGCTAGTCTCAGCACTCGTGCTCGTCATGCCGGATGTGCATTAAGGCTTTGAGGTTTTCTGTGATGCCTCTCGCTTTGGCTTAGGCTGTGTCTTGATGCAAGAAGGCAAGGTAGTAGCCTATGCATCGCGTCAACTCAAGCCACATGAGTGCAATTATCCTACTCATGACTTGGAATTAGCAGCCGTAGTGCATGCCTTGAAAATCTGGCGTCACTATCTTATCGGTAACCATTGTGAAGTATACACGGACCATAAGAGCTTGAAGTATATCTTCACCCAGGCATAACTCAACCTGAGGCAGCGAAGGTGGTTAGAGTTGATAAAAGACTATGACATTGGTATACATTACCATCCTAAAAAAGCAAATGTTGTAGCCGATGCCTTAAGCAGGAAGTCTTATGCACATGTGGTTTTATCGGGAGAAGACCAGACCCGACTTCAGGAGGGAGTCGCCCGTCTAAGTCTGAACCCGATCAACCCGAGCATTCTATCCACTCTGAAAATACAACCTACCATGCCTGATCAGATTAAGGAAGCTCAGAAGGTTGACGAGGATATTCAGAAAATAAAAAAGAATATGAGAAGAAGCAAAGCGCCAGGATTCAGTAAAGATGAGCAGGGCACGGTTTGGTTCGAGAACCGCATCTGTGTGCCAAATAACCAAGAAATCAACACCCTAATCCTCAAAAAAGCTCATGACACCCCATATTCCATTTACCCAGGTCGTACCAAGATGTATCAGGACCTGAGGGAAAGATACTGGTGGGTCAGTATGAAAAGAGAGATAGCAGAGTATATTGAAGCCTGTGACACTTGTCAACGAGTTAAAGCAGAACATCAGAGACCTGCTGGATTGTTGCAACCATTACTAATTCTATAATGGAAGTGGGAAGAAATCGGTATGGATTTCATAACCGGACTTCTGAGGACGCAATCAGGTTATGATTCAATCTGGGTAATCGTAGACCGATTGACTAAGGTGGCTCACTTTATACCAGTCAAGACCACTTATTCTGGAAGTAAGTTAGCTGAGCTGTACATGTCCTGGATTGTGTGCCTACATGGAGTTCCCAAGAAGATAGTGTCAAATCGAGGCAGCCAGTTCACTTCTCAATTTTGGCAAAAACTGCATCAAGAGTTAGGAAGCAAGCTCAGTTTTAGTACAGCTTACCATCCCCAGACAGATGGTCAAACCGAGAGAGTAAACCAGATACTCGAGGGTATGCTAAGAGCTTGTACTCTAGACTTTGAGAACAGTTGGGACCGTTTATTGCCCTATGCAGAGTTTTTGTACAATAATAGCTACCAGGCCAGCCTGCAGATGGCACCCTTTGAAGCCCTATACGGTAGAAAGTGCAAGACACCGTTGCTGTGGGAACAGCAAGGAGAACCTCAAGAAACTGGACCCAACCTGCTTCAAGACGCCGAAGATAAAGTCAGAAGGATCAAGGACAGACTAAAGATAGCTCAGTCTCGGCAGAAGAGTTATGCACACAACCGTCATCGAGATTTGACCTTTGAGGTCGGGGACTATGTCTACCTCAGAGTGTCCCCACTCAGAGGGGTTAAAAGGTTTCAAGTCAGAGGAAAACTTAAACCGAGATATGTGGGACCATTCAAAATTCTGAACCGAAGAGGTGAAGTCGCTTATCAGTTGGACTTGCCGCCAAGCATACCAAGAGTGCACAACGTCTTCCATGTCTCTCAGCTGAAGAAGTGCCTCCGAGTCCCCGCAGAGCAAGCCGCTTTGGAGACCTTGGATCTTCAAGATGACCTCACCTATCAGGAGCAGCCGACAAGATTCTCGAGACTGCAGAGCGTCAGACCAGCAGAAAGACCATCAGATTATGCAAGGTTCAGTGGAGCAACCACACCAAAGACGAAGCCACTTGGGAGCGAGAAGAGGATTTGAAAGCCAGCCATCCCCATCTCTTTTGCTAGCCAGTGCAAATCTTGAGGGCGAGATTTCTTTCAAGGGGGGTAGGTTTGTAACATCCCAAAAATTTTATTCCTTTATTAAAATGCTTTCTGGAATTTATTGAAGTTTCCTGGATTTTATTCCGAGCCCTGAATTGAGAAAATCAGAAAATTTATTTTATAAAGGCCAAAATGAATTTACTTCATTTAATGAAAATCAAAGTAAATGTATTTCATCTTCCTAAAGTCAAATCCGTAATTACTTTAATTTTCAGGAAATTATAAACATTTAAAACCCTCCCTTTAAAGTCAAATTGGGTTTTTGTATAATTCAATTATCAAAATGGGGTGGAAATATTTTTATTAAGTCTAAAATAGTTTTCAGGAGGTTCTCTGAATTTTTCTAGAATTTTTAAAATTTATTTGGTATTTTTCTGAGTTTTCTAAAGCTTAATATCATTTCTGGAAATCAAAAAGGAAATTTAAAATCCAAAACCCTCCCTCAGGCTGCCAAGTGTCAAGCATCGAGCCGTCCGCCTCCCCGCCCGGTTCAATCCCCACAGCCCAAACTCACTTATCGCTTCGCACGCCTTTCCTCTCTCCATGTCCGACACGTGGAATGATCTGTGCCGTCCGCTGTTGCCGGATTCGATCCCACTCATTCATAGCCACTGAACCCTTCGCCAAAACCCTTAATTATGCCCGTTTCCGCCGTCGCATTGAACCCCCGCAATCGTTGCACTCCAACGATGTCGCGCGCACCCATTTCTGACTCCCCCAGCCTATATAAGCCCTCCCCGAGGATCTCCTCTCCACACCACCCCTCCCTCTCTACTCAATTCGAGCAATCGAGCCCCCGAGAACCCTCTGCACTCGTTCTTCTTCGCTGGCCTCCAGCTACTCCGGCGAGCAATTCCGGCAACGCCAGGACTCCCCGCCCCTCTCCGACTCCTCCAACACTTTGCTCGTGCCCCGACGATCCCCGACAACCACCTCCCCGAGCACGTGCGCCACCGGAACCCCTCCGCCGCCGTGAGGCCCTCTCCGACCACCGCCCCTCTCCGCCGATCACCCTCTCCGGTCGTCCCCGCGCACTGCGCAAGGTACAGGTGGACTCCCCTCACTCCCCTCTACGTTTTGGTACCCTCGACCGGCACTACCGCCCGCCGGAGCTCCAGCGACCATCGGGTCTCGAGCGCCACCGCCGGCCGCCCTATCCCGTCAGCCGTCGGGCCGAGGTGGCAATAGAAATGGCCGCCAGTTGGGCGCCACGCCAGCGCCACCCGAGTCCCTCCGAGCCACCTCGCGCGTGCCTGTCCACGTCGGCATATTGCCGTGATGTGGCAGCCACGAGGCAGCCACGTGGTGCCAAGTGGCAACCACGTGGAGGCCACATCAGCTTCTTTGCCACGTCAGCCCTACCAGTTTCTATTAAAACCGAAAGATCCCTGCTGACGTCATGCTGACGCAATAAAACCAATTTTCTAGTATAAAAATAATTCGGTTGAAATTAAATGCCTGTGCTGACGTCATAATCTGTTATTTTCCTTTAGGAAAATAATTCAGGCTGACGTCATAAATGTTTTTCGATTTAAAATTAATTCCAGAAATTGGGTATTTTTCTTTTAACTGTACGAAAACTTTGGAAGGCTATAACTTTTTCATTTTAACTCCAAATTGACCCGTTCAAATTTCTAAATTTTTCTAAAATCATGATCTACCCATTTCTGGCATCCTTTTGAAATTTTGAATTTATTTGAATTTTAGTTTTGAATTTCTTTTGAATATGCTCTTTACGTTAGATTTTGACGATTCCGGAGAGTTCGAGTTCACCGATTCTCAGCAGGACTTCGATCAAGGCAAGTTACACCTTTGACCATGTTGAACTTAATATTTCAAATTTATTTATGTTATTTTACTGTATATGCATGCGTACTTCTATTCAAATTTAATTTAAATTCAGTTTAAATTTTAGTTATGCCCATAACCCTTTGATTATAGCCTATTTGAATCCCGAATTCATATGCTTTCACCCTAGCTGAAAACTAGTTAGTACCATAGTATTGACTAGAAATTTTATAGAAATTCTTAGCCTGGCTTAGTGAAATTTTAGGTGGATCAAATCTTTTACATGAAATGACGATTTGAAAATGAGACCTTGACTTCGGTGAGTCAAGGATGGGTTATGAAAATTATTTAAAAGTGAAAATAGAAACTTATGATTTGAACTTAGGCTAATGGTTAGGTGGTGGGTGCCGGCATGCCTCGTGTTTGGTGACACCTGGTTGATTGTCGTGCATGTGGGTATGAGGACTGAGCCTAAATCAACTTAAGAACTGTTTCTGTGAATCATTTTACGAAGTCACTTCGTACTACCACAAGTCCGGTATGGGACAGACCTGGCTAAGTAATTTGTGAAGTTCCAAATATAATTTCGCTATATGCTGAATGTGAGCGTGACGGAGGCCGCGAGAAGTCTCACAGGGCACCAGAGGGGGCTCCAACTCGTGGATTCGAGTTGTGGTGAAACCTTTGTGGCGGTGTGATTATTTTGGCTATGGATCATCGGAACAGCCTTGTCATGAACTCTCCGTCGCACACCTAAGGTAGTGTGTTGATTGCGTGGCTCAAGTGAGAGGGACTGTCTTGTGGGTAAAGTTGTACACCTCTGCAGAGTTAAAACCTGTTGTGACATGGCAAGGATATGAAATAAATAGGTACACATTCTATACATAGGCTCAGGATGTAAAGAGCACTAACCAGAATAGCGATATCCGCATAGATGCGTTCAGTACCGATGGGTTGAGAAACTCATACTATGGGTTCATAAAAGATATTTAGGAGCTCGACTACGTGGTTTTCAAGATCCCCTTATTTCGGTTCCGTTGGGTGTATTTTCCACAGATGAAGGTTGACAAGTACAGTATCACTACCGTGGACCTTCAACGTGTCGGATACAAAGATGAACCATTCGTACTCGCTAACCAAGTTGTTCAAGTTTTCTTTGTTACCGATCCGACAAATAAGAAGCGTCATGTAGTTTTTCATGGAAAAGAAGAATTGTATCGGAGTAGAAAGAGAACCAAAGCCGAACGTGAGGCACGACTACGAGAGGAGATCAAGGCATCTCTTAGAGAGGAGCTTGATGATTACGTCAGATATGAGATGCGAAGATTTACAGAAAATCTGCAGGCCGCCGCCGCCGCTCCTGTGCTAGCCAGCCCCCCAACCGTCGGAGTAGCTGTGCGTCCAATCCTATGATGGAAAGTGAGGCCAGATTTTCTGTGGATGATATCCTGTTAATAATTATTTTCTCTGGAATGTTCAATCCGTTAATAGGTCTATTGGAGTAGCTAATTTTGTATTGTTATGTAGGAGGCTACGAAGTGCAAGCTCTAAGTGAGATATGCCTCCGTTCCCTTGTGCGCTGCTTGGGGCCAGGCATATCTGTCTACTCACGGGGTCATGGTGCACTATGCACCTTTAGCATCAGGCTTCAAAAAAGTTCGTGTGGATGGTGTGCATGCCAATTTTGAGATCGTCCTGCTACCGAAGTCCCCCAACGATGAGCTTGTGACTCTAAGGCAAGCCATTGGAACTTCATCCAGTGACCCAAAAGCGACATCTACCTGGAGGCTTCTTCACCGGTAGTAGGTCCACAAGGGCAATCCGAACCAGAGCTACATGCACTGGTGTCATCTCCACAAGGCCTATCTCCACCACCGCTACCTGCATCGGTGCCATGTCCACGGGTGCTATTCCCGGTAAAGCAACTTGCACTGGTGCTACCTTTACAGTCGACTACCATGAAATCAACCTACAGTCGAGGTAGTAGGGGTAAATCAAAGAAGACCAATAATGATATCCCGTATCTGCCATTGGCCCACAAATTCATGCTAGGCGCGCTGCTGATCATCCCGGCAAAGTGTCTCCTAACCCTATGACTTAGTTGCCAGAAATTACACTCTTGGTATATGGAACAGGCTAATAAGCTACAGGGAGAACGGCGCTTAGGTATCACTGTCAAATTCAGGCCATATCATTTACAGCACGATGCTCATGATTGTGTCTTCGCGGTGATCTTTGGGAATTTATTTGATCTTTTCACGCTCAACGCTCTCGACGCCTCACTCATTCGATACTGGACACTGTAAGTGTGTATAATCACAGTCTTCGTTCATATCATACCGATAAATATCATATATAATTTATTGCTTTTGTGTGCGTATATATAGAAACATGGTGATCGAAGCTAGATCATCCAAATCATCAATTGGTTTTCTGGACCCACACTTGGTCGTCATACATACCATCAATGAGGATGCATCCTTCGTCGAGAGGTACATTACAACAGCACTGCTGGCTCACCGCGATAAAGAATGTGTACTTATGCCCTACAATCAGGGGCTCTACTAGATTTTGATAGTAATTATACCAAAATAGAACAAGGCAATGTACCTTGATTCTCTAAGTAAGAACAAAATCGACTGCACAGTTATTAGCTAATTAATCGATAGGTAAGTATATTTTCTCCATACATAACTATATTGTACTCTTTATTTCCTTCTGAATGACGAAGGTTAACTTTTTTGAATCACGTAGGTCGTTCGTCACATACGTTGCAGAGACACGTCGCACGATGGAAGGGGCCAACGCCCTGAAACATGTTCAAAATTTTTCGGTATTCGCTAGTACACATTAATTAATCCTATACAATAGTTGATAGTAATGTCTCTTGAATTAACATATTCTATTTTTTGCAGTGCCACCAGTAGCCGCCGGGCAACACGTGTTAATTTTACGTTTGCCACCATATGAAACTACTCCTTGATTCCTCGAAAAATCACCAATTCTAAGGTTTGTCAATCTTTTCATAATTATTTCATACTTATCAGGTTATATATATACGTACATTGATATTCCTATCGACAGACTGCGCCCATCCCTACAATTGCATTGCAACAGCCCGACCTTGCACGAACTCGAGGAGAGTGTGCGTTCTTTTTTGTGGCTAAAGTCATAAAATCAGATGGAGAGTTCCACAACGTAGAATGATTTTTTATTGCTCTATCACTTCAGAATCGAGGTCTCGCGAAAGGAACAAATCCATAATCAACGAACTTGTCAGGCTGCACTAGCAATACTTGGCTAGTGATTACCTGTTTATGATGGAAGAAAAGGTATGTTACCTTCTAAGTGCAAATACAATGTAGATCTTTTTATTGGTCTATCACTCTGGAATCGAGGTCTCGCGAAAGGAACAGATCCATAATCGACGAACTTATCAGGCTGCAGAAGCTAGCAATGCTTGGATAAGTGATTGTCTGTTTATGATGGAAGAAAAGGCATGTTTGGGATAAGATTGACATTAATTGTAATTGTGTATTTGTTAATGGATATTTTATTTTATTTCAATTAATTGATTTGTGAAATAGATGTTTTATGTTTGTGAATTGAATGTTTTATGTCTGTAAAATGAATTGAGATATGAATTAGATGTATACATGTACATGTTGATCTGCTTGTTTCAGAGGGCATGGCTAGCATGTCCTGAGGCTAGCCAATAAACAGAACTAGATTTAGAGGTAGAAAAGAATATCACTGACGGTTTTTAAGTAAAAATCGTCTATGATAGTTATAATTATAGACGGTTTTTAACTAACAACTGTCTGTGATATGTGATTCTGTGATATATAATTATCACAAACCGTCTGTGATATTTACACCATAGACGGTTCGAAAGCCATCTGTGATGACCTCGTATCATTACTGACCCATCAATTCAGACGGCTCATGAAACCGTCTATAATACGATTTTCTGTAGTAGTGTAAGCTGGAGATAAATAACATCTATCCTCCATTGTCATTTATATTTTTTTTGGCAAGTTGTTCTCTCATATATGTATGTTGAATTATATAGTAATTGCTTCTGAAATTTTTAACCGAAATATTACTTATATGGCATGCAGATCGACAATGATGACGCATTGAGAGTGAAAGAGGAAACTGAAAAACAAGGGATAATCTGCATATCAGCCATCAATGGTGATGGTTTGGAAGAGTTCTGCAATGCAATCCAAGCAAAGTTGAAAGAAAGTATGAGCTCTTTTCAGAATTCAGATACATAGCTTTTTAGGTATCTGGTGCTTCTTTAATTTTTCTGAAATGAATCACGCTTATCTATCTTCTGCAGGACTCGCCGGTGTCAATAGAAGCTTTTGTTCCATACGGCAAGGAGAGCTCCTTAATGACATACATAAGGTTGGAATGGTTGAGAAAACGGTATCATGTTCGATCATTAAAAGAACCAAGTCGTTTAGTATGTTCCAAAAGAAAGACCTAGGAATTAAGTCACCATCCATTCTTGATTGCAAGTTGCCACAGCATGTGCATCAGATAATGCTGGCCGCTAATTTATACTTGCCCATTGCATAATTTAAACTTTGTTCAATGTATTTCCGCCAATATAGATTTTATTTGGATTTTGAATATTCAAATATAGATTGTAAATTTCTTGAGACCCCAACAAAAAAAAATCATAGAAACTTTCACATTCTTATTTGGAGCTAACAACAATGTTTTTCGCACAATCTTTTCTGCAGGAGTATATGGAAAATGGTACCTTTATAAAAGCACATGTGCCTCTACCTCTTGCAAGGCTTCTCATACCGCTGCTGCAGCAGGTGGTGGCTGCTCTATGATGTGCCCGTGTAGTACAAAGTTTAGTCGTAGATTATATTTTCTTTTGTTTGATCTGTGTAGGGCAACGGCCAACAATACATTGTACATGAGTTAGACAGCTGTATAATATCAATTTCATTTTTGTAAATATTTTTTTGGCAGATCTGTGTCGCTCTACAGCCCTACATAACCATGCTTGTATCCAGTTATTTTTATATTTTCTCCAGGAACAAGAGAATATGATTATACCCTCTATTTTTAACCGTACATAAATAACTAAGTAAGCCACCCGAAGACCAGATTGGATGCATGCAGAAGGCAAGACAGAGAGTACAACAAACAGGGGAGATTGTACAGAGAAAAAAGAGTAAGCCAAGAAAATAGCCGAAGTCCCTGATGCTACAACTGAGGACAGAAACTGCTAACCATGTGGCCATAATCAGGGGCGAAGCTAGGGGGCTTAGTAAGGTTTAGTCTCACCTTCCCCGGTGGCAACCAACCCCTCCTCCCCCCTCCCCGGCAGCGGCCAGCAACCAGGAAGACCAGCGATGTCGACCCAGGGAGAGAGCCAGCTGCAAAGAAAAACAAAAGAAAAGCCTGGTCAAGTGGTCAGCCTACTGACCTTGAGAGGCCCAATAAATTCATCTTATCGGCCCACCAAGACACCAACTCCAACTCACAAACCTAGCAATAACAATTGGATTTCTAGATGAGAGAAGAGTCAGCGCACAACACAACACAGGAGGGCAAGGCGCGACCGGGCGAGGGCGTGTGCAGAAGGGGAGCCACCGGACTGAAGCCGGCGGAGCCAGATCTGGTGGCGAGCCAGCCGAGAGGAGGCTGATCCAGGGGCGGGGCCATGGGGCCATGGGGGAACCGGAGTGCCGAACCAGGGTGTCGAGGGGGTTGAGCAGGGGGCGAGGCCGCGGGGGAGCCAGACCGGGGCGGAGGGAGCCGGACCAGGGCGACGAGGGCTAAGCCACTGTCGGCAAGTGTGGACAGCGCCATGGAGGAGCACCGGGCCAGCGGGCCGGCTGCGCGGCCACACCCTGCGCTGCTACTTGTGTAGAGAAGACAAGGAGGAGAGGAGATGTTGAGCCAGTAAGGGGAGATGGGGAGTGCTGAGGCGCTGAGTCAAGTGAAATAGGGGGAGGAAGATGCTGAAGTGTTGAGTCAATGAAATAGGGGGAGCTGGGGAGATACTAAGCCAGTGTCAGCCAGATGTCTGGATCTAGACTGACTGGTGGACTGACCGAGTAAGACATAGAGACAGTGAGTAATTTTTCTTAGACTGATCGAGTAAGACACAGAGACAGTGAGTAATTTTTCTTAGTTTCCTTCTTGCCGATTTAGTATTTTAGAGTTTAGAGTTTAGAGTTTTAGATTCAGTATATATAGATAGTTTAGTCTTTATAATTAATTCGTAGATTTATGGCTTTGTATTGATAGAAATTAACAATTTATTTCTAGATTTTGCTATAAGGGATAAATGAATTTTGTGTAACAATTTTGCAAGCAATTCAAATAATTCTCGTCCAACCAATGAGAGTACAACTCAACCAAAGAAGCATCGACTAGAATTTAATCCAAATAAAATTATTGCCGATCTGGCGCTTCGATACCAATTGAAGATTATGCTAATGAAATTACAGATCAAGTGAGAAGAGCATATTTATTGAATGGCCATACTCAAGTAATTGGACATTCATTTCCATAGACATTGGATGGCAAACAGTCGTGGTGCTTTCAAGAATCAAGGTATAATAAATTCTATTGGTTGGAATATAGTGTGGAAAAGGATACCACCTTTTGTTTCTATTATTTTTTTTTCAAGAATCCAACATAACTCAATACATTTGGAAGTGATGTATTTACAAAAGTTGGGTTCTCTCGTTGGAAGATTGCTTTATGTTGCTTTTAATAAACAAGGTGGTGGTACAAATAGTTTCCACCATATTGCAAGGGGTTTTTGCGATGACTTCAAGAATCAAAAGTCAAGTGTGTCTAGCAAAATCAATACTTATAGTAAAGAGTCTAAAATTGCATACAAAATTCGTTTAACTGCATCTTTAGATTATGCAAGATGTCTTATAGCTCAAGGTGAAGTTTTTTGAGGATATGATGAATCCTCTACTTCCATTATCAAACGGGATTACAAAGAGTTATTAGATTGATACAAAGATTAAAAAAAAAGGAGGAAGTGAAGGTGGCATTTGGTACAGCCCTAGGGCACACAATTATAATTTCTTCAGATATTCAAAATGAGCTTTCTAAATGTTGTGCACAGGAGATCATAGAAGTGATTAAAGGTGAGATTGGAGATAGAAATTTTGCATTCCTTATTGATGAGTCTAGAGATGTATCAATAAAGGAGCAAATGGCGGTGATTATGAGGTTAGTTGTAGTTCTACATCTAATTTTAACATCATATCATTTATGTATTATTGTTTTTGTTAAACCATGTGGCCAGGTCTAGAATATTTTAGGTGATGAATAATTGACAACATTGGTTATGATGTTATTTATGGTGTGTTGTGTGTGTGCGGATTGACTTGAGTCAAGTCGTGGATTTGTCTTTCGTGACGTGGTTGGTTGTTTATTTATGTGCAGTGTTGCTTGAGGCGAGAACATAGTCGATGACGGATGAAACTAGGTTCGGTGGGCGAGGTTTGGGACTAAGTTCGAGAGGAACCGAGGTCCTATCGGTCAAGGATGTCATGCGGGATGTTCAAAGCGAGAGAACAATGCGCGTGGAGATGATGCGTGGAGAAGATACGGAGGTGCGGTCTGGAGGCTTCGACACGTGGAAGGCTGGAAAAATCGGAAGTAAAAACCCGTGTTAGGAAGGGTTTCGGGTCCCTTGAAAAGCAGTGGGCCAAAAGGCCTGGTTTAGGCAAAGAGGCCCAAAATGAGTTGTATTAGGGTTAATGACGTATTGGGGTAGGTTGAGGATTTTAGGAGTACAAATAGAGGTGGCTTACGGCTATCTTTGGTCGTGGCCGGAAAGAAAAATACCGGCGGCTTTTCGTTTGGCCGTGCCTTTTGGAGATAATACATGCGTCGGTTCTTTTAGTGTTCGGATGTTCTTTGCGCGGCCGTGATTTACAAGAAAGAAAAGAGAAGCGTGCAGCGATTATTTGTCGTGATCGACTGTGAGTTTCCGTGCGGAGAAAAAGAAGAAACGCAGGGCAGCGAATCGTCGTACGCGTAAAAAAAACAAGAAGAGCAGGCCGGCCGGTGCAGATCGCAAGAAAAGAAAAGGGCGAGCGGGCGCTATGCTGATTCGGAAGAAATAGGCGGCTCGGTGCGATCTTCCGAAGAAAAGGAAGGCGACGCGGCTGTTCCAGACGGCGAGCGAGCGGCGCGCGCGCCCCCGACGAAGGAAGAGATCGATCGAGTCTCGTGGATTCTGCTCCACACCATCGCAGCGCCGCCTCGCCTGGTAAGTACCGAAGCCGTGAACGGATTTGTAAAAGGTGCATGCGTGTGTGCGTGATTAGAAGAAGATTACTGCTGCTTGCTGATTTCTTACGTAAAGTTTTGAGCCTGCATGCATGGTAGTTGGAAGACATCTTTTTTATTAATCTTTTGTCTTCATGCATGATTTTTGGCTGCTAGAGATCAATAGAAAAAGTGACTTAAGTTTGCTTCTTTACTACTTGATTTACTGCAGACGTTTCAATTTGCTTGGCTTGATGCATGACTAGAAAACGTGTTTGCATGCATGATAACTACTAGTTGAAGTTCACGTTTGCATGAAAGCTACTAGTAGGAAAAGTGCATGCATGCTTGTGTTGATTAGTAAAAGTAATTAGGAAAGTGCTAATTGGTTTGATGAGAAGTATTTGTACTTAAAGGCTGCATGAATGTGCTCAGTTTGTGATCTGAAAAGTTTGGTTGATTAAGTTCCTTTCGGCTTTTGCTTAATCATTTAATTAGGGCTTAATTAATTTTCGGCACTATCTGTTTCAGCAAGCTTGTTTATTTTATATCTCGAGTTCTAAACCTCCGATTGACATAATTCCAGTTGGGTTAGTTCAATAACTTTCTCTAGTTTATTTCGACAAAGTTTGAGGTCAATCGGAGTTACGGTTTTTTATTGAGATCAGTTTTAGTAAGGGTACAATGTTCTGTCCAAAACTTTAAACGAGGCTTAAATAGGTTTTGTGTTTAAGGGGGAATCTTAAAATTTATTTTTAGCTTCCGCAATCATTCACCCCCCCCTCTGATTGCCTATCTTGGTGTTAATCGATCCTACAAGTGGTATCAGAGCGAGGTTGCAATGGCATCAGATCGGGATCGTTTCTCAGGTAAACCACCTTTTTTCGATGGATCCGATTATCTTTATTGGAAAACTCGCATGGAGGTCTTTCTGCAAGCACAAGGTAATGCAATTTGGCAAAAAGTTGAAAATCCATATATTGTGCCTCTTGTTGTTTCTAGTGCAAATTCTGCTGATGTTGAAGCTAATGATAAGGTTAGAAATATTTTGTTGCAAGGTCTTAGTAGAAACGAATTTGTTAGAATTGCTCATATTAAATCTGCAAATAAAATTTGGACTACTCTAGCTGATTATCATGAAGGTTCTAAATCTGTTAAAGGTGTTCGCCAGAATCAATTTAAAAAGGAGTATTCCAAATTTGAGATGAAACCAGGGGAATCAGTAGATGCACTTTTTGACCGCTTTAATAAAATTATTAGTGATTTGCAATCTGTTGATGTCACATATTCGATTACGATAATGCGCGTCAAATTTTAAATGCTTTGGATATGTACATTTGGAATGTGTTAGTCACTACTATTAATCATTCTGTTAATATGGAAACACTCACTTTGAATGATCTTTATTCTAAGATGAAAACTCATGAGATTGATGTTTTGGCAAGAATAAATAAGACTAATTCTTTGGGCTTAGTGACTAACCAAGCTGACAGTTCTTCAAGTTCTTCTATTGTTTCTTTGTCTGCATTGTGCTCTATTTCAGATGAACAATTAGAGGAGATTCCGAAGAGCGACTTGTACTTCTCTCTAACAGGTGACCAAGGCAATTTACAATGTCAGATCAAGACGAAGAGGAGGCCCAATTAGATGTTATGAATGTGGTGAGCAAAACCACATCAAGATGAATTGCCCCAAACTAAGGAGCAAGGAGGTTAAGGATGACAAGATACCAACTCGTCGCTCTCAAATCAAGATTGATCCAAACAAGAAGCGCAATTATCGCAGAGCAGTCAATAAGATAATTTCAGCACTTGATGAGATTGTTTTAAGTGATGATGATTCTCAAAGCGGCGATGAGGACAATGACAAGAAGGCAAAGGAGGTAGACTTCACAGGATGTGTTTTATGGCCAACGGTGAGGAGCTAAATGATGATGATCTTTATAGCGATCCCGATGAGGTAAAATCTTCTTACACCGATTTATCTCGTCTTTGTACTTAGATTGACAGAGGAGCTCAAAAGTATAAAAGAAAATTAAAAATCATGAATTTGTTGTTGAGAGCTTAAATTCTGAAATCAATAGACTTAGAGCTTCTATTCCTGATGATGAATCTTGTGAGTCTTGTCAAGTTTTACATTCTGAGTTAGAAAATGCTAGAACAATTAATACGTCAAACATGGTTCAACTTAGTGATGTAACTACTAAACTTGATGAATTAAAATTGGCACATGACTCTTGTAATGAAATGTTAAAACTTGCAAATGATGAAATTGAAAAACTCAAGTCTAGTTCATCTATATGTTTAGAGACAAGTAATTCAAATGCTCAATCTAAGACTTGCTCTAAGTGTGAATTGTTAGAAGTTAGACTTAGTTCTTCTCAGGAAACAATTCAACAGATGCTTTATCATGAGACATCTTCTTGTTCTAACTGTCCTAAGCTTAACATAGAAATAGATTCATTGACTAAACAACTTAATGATTTTGCGGAAAAAGAAAGATTAGCTCAATCTATTGCTTCTAAGAATCTTATGAATGAATCCTTTAAGTGCTCAACGTGTCCCACTTTAGTTAAAGAAAATGAGTACCTTAAGGACACTTTAGAGATATTCTCTTTTGGTAAGAAAAATCTGAATATGATTCTAGATAAGTCAAAAATAAGTGTGAAAAATCATGGTCTAGGATTTAATTATATTGAGCATGCCAAGAATAATCCTCCAAAGGTTGTTAAGCTTCTTGAACCTGGAAAAATTGAAGTAGAATTTGAACCAAACAAACTGTTTTTAAGTCTCTTTGGTATTATGTCATCTAATAATCAAGTGAATGCAAATGTTGCTTCTACTTCTCAAGTTAAATATAAAGTTAAGTACACTTGCAGTCATTGTGGTAAAGATAGACATCTTGTGCAATTTTGCTTTAGACTAGCCAAACAACAAATGAAAGAAAAGGCTAAGAATTGGTCTAAATTGAGAAATACACATTCTTTTGTTCCTAGAACTTATGCAAAGCTAGATTTTTAGAGAACTTTTATGATAACTTTAAATCTGATTCACATGCTGGTTTGGGATTTAATTCAAGTAATTCACGTTCTTTTGGCGTTTTGATCGACCACATGTACGTGATTTTGGTTCTAGTTTTGTTACTATTCCTCCACATCGTGTATCTCAAGATCTTGGATTCCTAAATCATATTTCACTAACCCGGTCTGTGAGATCAATGTTTCGTGATGTAAGAACAGTTGACGAGGATGGAGAACATGAGCTTGATTGAGTTTGGTCTTTTACATCATTGCTTGATTGGAACACTTGATAGTTCTTCATTCTCTTTGATGGCTTCTAAGAGTTGTCACTTTTTGAGAGACCATGTGGCAAAGGTGATGTTGCTCTATATCCTATGGGATTATTCTGAGGGGGAGCTTATCTTTTAAAATTTCAGAAACTTTGTTTATTATCCTTGTCAAATAATTCATCAAATCCAAATCATTGAAATCAATTGAGTAGTAGAGCTCTCTTTATCATATTTATTCATATGTTGTGTAGCATTGATCATGACTGGTTATAATTAATTTGCTACATTTGAATTAAAAGTATAACATGGCGGAATACTTTGACTAGATTGATTATATTTATTATTTTGCGATGTCCATTGAAAAGGATTAGCACGATTGTGAGTCTTATTTTAACTCTTGGCTATGAGGCTCGCATGTTTCATGTTACAATTTTTATGGTCACTCAATTTGGCATGTTATTAAAAAAAAGTATACAAGGAAGAGAGAATTGAAAAGATGTATGCTTCAAGCATGCCATGGTGAACAAAAAAAAAGCACAAAAGTGCGCAGAATGAAAAGAAGTATGCTTCAAGCATACCACCATCAACAAAAAAAAAAGAAAAGAAAAGTATGTCATTATGAAAAGAAGTATGCTACAAGCATGCCACATGCCTAAAAATTTGAGTGTGGAGCAATAAGTTGTTACATGAGACTGCTAGCCCGTCTAGAGTTAAAGTTTGCTTCATTTTTAGGCTTTGACTTTTCGTTGTGATATCTCATTATGCTCTTTATAATTAGTCTGGACATTGTTGCGATGCCTGTCATTAATATCAATCACTTAATCATATTGACGGACTTGTTTTGATATTGCTATATGATATATGGCTTTATATGATCTAGATAGCTCTACTCAAATATATGACTTGGTTGCTTTATTAAATCAATGCAACGTGACTTGGATAATTTACAAAGCTTCTAGATTTTTACTCTCATTGCTCCTTCTTCGAATTATTTTTATTCACTGAAATTTCTTGATGATTACATTGCCAAAGGGGGAGAGAAATTTGAGAGATTGGTTCTCTTGTGTTGAGAGGGAGAATTTGAGAGTTTGGTTTTAGTTCTTCACTTAGATCTGTTGAAAGTCATGTGAGTTTAATGTGTTGTCAATGTATTCATCAAGGGGGAGATTGTTAGACCATGTGGCCAGGTCTAGAATATTTTAGGTGATGAATAATTGACAACATTGGTTATGATGTTATTTATGGTGTGTTGTGTGTGTGCGGATTGACTTGAGTCAAGTCGTGGACTTGTGCTCGTACGTGGTTAGTTGTTTATTTATGTGCAGGTGTTGCTTGAGGCAGAACATAGTCGATGACGGGACTGAAACTAGGTTCGGGTGGAACTGAGGTTTCGGGACTAAGTTCAGAGAGGAACTGAGGTCCTATCGGTCAAGGATGTCATGCGGGATGTTCAGGCGAGAGAACAATGCGCGTGGAGATGATGCGTGGAGAAGATACAGGAGGTGCGGTCCTGGAGGCTTCGACACGTGGAAGGCTGGAAAAATCGGAAGTAAAAAACCCGTGTTAGGAAGGGTTTCGGGTCCCTTGAAAAGCAGTGGGCCAAAAGGCCTGGTTTAGGCAAAGAGGCCCAAAATGAGTTGTATTAGGGTTAATGACGTATTGGGGTAGGTTGAGGATTTTAGGAGTACAAATAGAGGTGGCTTACGGCTATGCTGGTCGTGGCTTCGTAAAGAAAAAATACTCGCGGCTTTTCGTTTGGCCGTGCCTTTTGGAGATAATACATGCGTCGGTTCTTTTAGTGTTCGGATGTTCTTTGCGCAGCCGTGATTTACAAGAAAGAAAAAGAGGCGCTGTGCAGCGATTATTTGTCGTGATCATCGTGAGTTTCGTGCGGAGAAAAGAAGAAACGCAGGCGCGAATCGTCGACGCGTAAAAAAACAAGAAGAGCAGGCCGGCCGGTGCAGATCGCAGGACAAGAAAAGGGCGAGCGGGCGCTATGCTGATTCGGAAGAAATAGGCGGCTCAGTGCGATCTTCCGAAGAAAAGGAAGGCGACGCGGCTGTTCCAGACGGCGAGCGCGAGCAGCGGCGCGGCGTCCCTGACGAAGGAAGAGATCGATCGAGTCTCGTGGATTCTGCTCCACACCATCGCAGCGCCGCCTCGCCTGGTAAGTACCGAAGCCGTGAACGGATTTGTAAAAGGTGCATGCGTGTGTGCGTGATTAGAAGAAGATTACTGCCGCTTGCGATTTCTTACGTAAAGTTTTGAGCCTGCATGCATGGTAGTTGGAAGACATCTTTTTTATTAATCTTTTGTCTTCATGCATGATTTTTGGCTGCTAGAGATCAATAGAAAAAGTGACTTAAGTTTGCTTCTTTACTACTTGATTTACTGCAGCACGTTTCAATTTGCTTGGCTTGATGCATGACTAGAAAACGTGTTTGCATGCATGATAACTACTAGTTGAAGTTCACGTTTGCATGAAAGCTACTAGTAGGAAAAGTGCATGCATGCTTGTGTTGATTAGTAAAAAGTAATTAGGAAAGTGCTAATTGGTTTGATGAGAAGTATTTGTACTTAAAGGCTGCATGAATGTGCTCAGTTTGTGATCTGAAAAGTTTGGTTGATTAAGTTCCTTTCGGCTTTTGCTTAATCATTTAATTAGGGCTTAATTAATTTTCGGCACTATCTGTTTCAGCAAGCTTGTTTATTTTATATCTCGAGTTCTAAACCTCCGATTGACATAATTCCAGTTGGGTTAGTTCAATAACTTTCTCTAGTTTATTTCGACAAAGTTTGAGGTCAATCGGAGTTACGGTTTTTTATTGAGATCAGTTTTAGTAAGGGTACAATGTTCTGTCCAGAACTTTAAACGAGGCTTAAATAGGTTTTGTGTTTAAGGGGGAATCTTAAAATTTATTTTTAGCTTCCGCAATCATTCACCTCCCCTCTGATTGCCTATCTTGGTGTTAATCGATCCTACAGTTTTATTCTACCTTTACATTTTACAATCGTATCATTTATGTAGATTTGTGAACAATCAAGAGAAAGTGATGGAAATATTTCTTGCTATTGAGCATATCATAAATTGTACATCTGCAGCATTGAAAGAAACTTTGGTTTCGTGGAGCAACAGGTTTGCTAAAAAAGATGAAATGTTTTGAATTTGTATTCATCATGCATTTCTTAATAACCATGTTGAGCATTACAAGTGAGCTCTCACTTACTTTGCAAAGGAAGCATCAAGATATTGTCGAAACTATGGACTTATTACAGGATATGAAACAATGCTTTTAAGATATGAGGAACAATTGGTGGGAGCCACTATTTGACCAAGTCAAAAGATTTTGTGAAACATATGAGATTAATGTATCAAATATGGAAGATCCTATTAGAGTTATGGGTAAATCAGTTTCTTGAAAGCATAAAGTGACTCAACATCATTATTATAAAATTGACATTGTCAATGTTGCTATTGATGCAATTATGAATGAGATGAATCATCGATTCAATGAAGTTTTCTCAGAGCTATTGGTATGCATGTCTTGACTTGATCCAAGCGACTCATTCTCTAAGTTTGATATTGATAAACTTGTTCGACTTGCTGAAATTTATGCTGATGATTTCATGGATGCTAATCAATTCTTATTAAGAAATCAGTTTCAAACCTTTATTCTCAACATTAAAAGAAGTGAAGAATTCAATAGATGTTATGATATATTAAAACTTGCTCAATTGATGGTTCAAATAAGAAAAAATAGAACTTTTCTATTGATATATCACCTTATCGAGTTGACATTGATACTTCTGATGGCAACGACATCTGTTGAGAGAATATTTTTAGTAATGAATATTATCAAAACAAATTTGTACAATAAGGTAGCGGATGAATGACTTAATGACTTAATGGTATGCTACACCGAGCGAGAGATCTTTAGAAGCATTGATGATGATAAAATCATAAATCGCTTTCAAGGTATGAAGTCTCATAGAATGCATTTAGCCCGTGATTTAAATTTGTCTTGTGATTCAAATTAGTTTAATTGTGCTATATTTCATATAATCTAAATTTTTATTGCCATTCACAATTTTCTATTATATAACTATTTTTGATATGTTTCATACATAAGTGACTTATCGCTACTCTGCACTCATAGCAGAATAATTATATATTTTTGAATATACACTTTCTATTATCGAGATATCTACTTTGTATTTCTCTGCTTTTCATTGTTTGTCTCTATCTAATTGTGTAATTTCTATGTGAATTTAAAATGTGTCAACTTAATTTACACTTATAAATAGTTTAACCCACCATCAATTTTATTCCTGACTTCGCCACTAGCCATAATAAATATGAAGATATAATCTATGTATTATTGTAAATGTTCATTGTTCCCTCACAAAAAAAATTGTTCTAAACCTCAAGCTGAAGGGTTGCAGTAACAAGCAAAAATTGTTTGTCAATATTGCTTGACCTTTTCATGACAATATTAAACTACATACAAATACTTCAGCACACGATTAGCAGACATTATGTGGAAGATCGCGACAATGTTTTCTAATTCAGTCCAGATGCGGACTGCTACAAACTCAAGTACTCCTTATGCAGCAATTGCCTCCCCAAACAATGATGCTGCCGACGACCTGAATCGGTTTTTCCAATCAGCTCTGTTTCAGGAGCTCGCTTGTTGTGTCCCTCGACTAGAACGAGTTGTACTGTACCAATCTGACAATCATAGGTCTTTGCTGTGGTTTCACGGAAGGTGTTGATCAGTTCTGTAAGTCTCCTCTGCTAAACCTCATCAGGGACATCATCCACACAATTCCGGTGAGCATGTGTCTTTTCTCTCATGCTATATGCAAACATACATCACAATTCCAGTGAGCATGTGTCTTTTCTCTCCACAAAAGCCTGTCATACATCAGAAATGTACTTGTCAATTAAACGAGAATAACCAACACAATAATGTGCAGCAAGTGAACAACTGCAGATAGCACGATGAATCAAAGACAATAGAATAAAAAATTACATTCCGCCATGGACGATGTAAGTAATCTGGCATGTTGCGGTTTGCGACAAATGAGTCACAGCACATGATAGCTTTACTGCCATAACTCGAGAAAAAAATATTTGCTTTGTTTAAATGCTATTCATAGTGGCAAGAACTCTCAATCACTCAAACTCAATGTCATGTATACTAACAGCTTTGTAGTACCATGTTAAAACTGAGAACATTTCAATTTACCAGCTAAGTTGATGTGAGATTTTGCAACATTTACAATTACGGAAAAAGAAAGTAAATCTTGTTCATGTTTAACTGAGGTACTCCATATAAACTACTATGTGAACAAGCTCGGAAAAGTGCCAGATGGAAATAAATGGAGGCTGTGGATTCAATGAAGCCTAAAATGGGGCATGGTCATTGTTAGACATAACTGACACATATGTGAACATGAAAAACAAATTTGTCAAACAACGAGGTCTTGACATAAGATCAAGATACAGTCTCGATACAGGATGCTAATTCTATTTAGTTGGTGTCCTGGTGGTGATTAGTGCTTTCTATTGGTTCCCAATTCAAGATGACCTGTCCTAACTCCTAACCACATGAGCTATACTAGAAGGTTTAAGCTGCCACACAGGAAATGAGGAACACAAATATCCACGTTGGAGCACTTCATTTAGAAGATTGAAATTATGAAAAAGCAGGAAACAAGTAGAAGATAATCCACAAGGTAAGCCAGTAGTGATTATTTTTTAAAAAAAGGCTTACCACATATGAAATCACTGCTTAGCCCAACATCTGGAATGACATTACGAATTTTCTGCACAAGCTCCAAGTATGCTTCTCGAGTATAACCCTCGCAGCATTCGTTCCATGTGTGGTGAGGTAAACCAGAACCGCATCTCAGGGTATTCTAAAGGTAAATGATCCAGGAGAGGACGCCATGGGAATCAGGCGATGTGGAGGCGGCGACGCGGTGGTGGAGGGAGATGGCGCCGTCGACCCAAACCCTAGGCGAGCATGGCGGCGGCGGTGGAGGCAGTGGGGCGGTGCTGGAGGGCGGCGACGTTGCCGGGGACGGGGAGGGCGGCGCCGGGGGCCCGGGAGAGAGCCGCAGGAGGCTGGGAGGGCGGCGCCGTGGAGGGAGACGAGAGGAAGAGGGCTGAGGCCTGAGGGGATCATTCGCCAAAAAAATCGAGGGGTCCTGTGAAAAAAGTCATTAGTGATTCGGTTGTTTCACCATCGTAAATCACGACCTCATGAACTAGATTTGACGGCTTTCCTTGCCGTTAACACGTTAGCATTGATCAGCCCATTAGTAATATATAAATATATATATACTAGTAAGATGCCCGTGCGTTGCAACGAAAAGCAAAATAAAAGTGATGCATACTATCAAATATGATCTCAAACTGAATAATAAATATCAACTTTTTCTTATGTCATCATGTATCAAACAAAACATACATGTATGTGAGAAAGATAACAATTTTTCACACTAAGGTGTTAAATGCTTGCAAAGATTGTATGTGAGAATGAAAATTTGCATAAGGTAGCAACAAATGCACATCTAGTTTACATTCCCACAGTAGATAATGTATATGTCAGAGAATATGTTCAGGGCATAAAACAATCCAAATATCATTTTCTCTAAAAACAGAACAATTATTCCAATACCAGATCCAAACCATTCAGTTCACAATGATGAAAATTCACCATGCTACTACCAAGCATGAGAAGTATCTACAACCAAGAACCACAGTGAAATGGAAAATATAATCGCTATCTTGATCATGTACTGTCAAAAAAGACCATGAAGGTTCCTACCAGAAAATAAGAATCTGATAATAACACACATAATGATAAACTTGGCAAAACTATCTGAAACAATATCTCAATAATCATTCAAGACTAACATTGCCTCACTCACGATGTCACACACTTTATTGACCGAACAACAACCTCAACCTTGCGGTCACTATGTGCGCATGTGATCCTCATGGATGGCTTCGATGTGCCCATCATCATCAACCTGTAAGAGATGACCTACACGCAATGAATGATAACCATTGTGTGCTACCCCCATCGGGCATTGTAGCGATAGCATTAACGCTAAGTTGTGCCCTCTAATTTAATCACTTTAGCACGATCCAGAGCTGGTCATACAAAATCAAATCCTTATTTTAGCCAATCATTTTGATGTAACATGTCATAAGTATGCAAATATTGATCTATGTAATCTATTTTAACATTTAAAGTAGAGTAAACCAATCAAAATTACAACAGACAACGGATGTCTCAAGTAACCTACTGCTCAGAAAAATACAGGTGGACTAACAAAACTTCCAACTTTTTATTAGTAGAGAAATAAAAGGAAAGTTGTATTATAACACAATTCTGCTTTGCACCTTCCATGCAAGCTTGTCCTCGCCAACTTTGAGAAATTCATATATATGCTCTTTCATTGGCAGCTAAACCTGAAACCCCTCTAACCTAGTACCGGCAATGATTAGCTTAATGTTCACCTTTTCTGTAATCTGTTTATTATATCTAAGAAACTCATAGCATAATAAGTAATAAAAACAAAATTACATATACAGTAGCAAATCTGACGAACAAGTAATATTGTCTTGTATGGCTTGCTTGCCCAACAATAGAATAGTAAGTAATAAAAAGAAAATTACATATACCGTAGCAAATATTTATTTATTTTTGATTCTCCTAAAGGATTGATTGAATATTAGAGAAATGCTCTTGCAAAAGGAACAGCAGTGGAGCAATTAACATGTGTGCTTTGTCGACGACAAGTAATTGAGGCTGCTCAACATCTATTCTTTGCATGAAGTTTTAGTGAGAACTGCTAGGCCTCTTGGAACATGTAGGTCAGGCTACAACAATTTTAGATAATAATGTTCACCTCAAGCAACAACTTACAATCAAAGGATCGATGGGGATTATTATTCTAGTACATTGGTCTATTTGAATAGTTCAAAATAAGAACATATTTGAACACCAAGCACAAGATCCTCACCAAATTTCTATTTTGCCAATGAGCCTTAACACAGCTTAAGTGGAGTTTGTGGCTCGCATGTCAAAACATGCAAATCCTGATGTAGTCTGAGATACCTCTAAAATTTGGTATGAATAAAGAAAATTAAAAGATTGGACTCACCCAGATAATGATCCTACAAAATTATCTATGCTTTTACAAAATTAAAGATTTGGTATTCATTCATAAGCAGTTCGAATGAATAACCAGAAATAATTGCGGTTTTCACCATTATCTATGCTACATGAATGAATACATACACTAATTTGAATGCAGTTAAATTTAGTATACTTAACAATTGTATCACGCATATCGCTGCAAGGAAAACAAATTTCCATAATATATCATGTTTTTGTCGGGCAAGTTAACATAGCAGAGAGTACGCTCTATGGATAAGTCCGCAATTTGCAATGGCTACCAACCTTATACGCTCATCTAAGGCTTGCTCCTGCAGATTAAGATTTTCAACTTCTGTCTGCAAAATGAGGTTACACAAAATTGAGCTTAGATATAGTTATCTTATCATCGTACTTATCAGAAAAAGGTATTCATGTGCACTTAGTATTAGTATGACAATTTCAATATGAATAACAAATTTACAGGAACAAATACCTCCAAAACTGAAAAATCGTTATCTAATTCCACTTATGATAGAAGAAGCTTTTTCCACAATTGTAAAGTGTAAACCCACATTCATATGGGAAACCAGGTAGGATACTGACCTTGAAATATGCACGCTCACAAGCCTCCTTTGTCTCGAATTCTGACAAAAGATCATCAAGAGATATTGTTAGCATTTTCTATTACAACATGCAGGTATGAATAATTAATACAGTAGAACAAGAAGTATTTTCAAGATATTATCATTACACCACACTTGTAGCTTTTCTACTATACCAAAATTGGAACCACGAGACAACAATGGACTATCTAGAACCTTCTCACTTCTATTTCACGAAGAATGCAATGGAGCCTCCGTTTATTAAAAAAGCGAAGCCATTACTTTGAAGTGCACAAGTAACTAAAATTTCTTACATTTACTATCTCTGTTCTTTCAACATCCATTTAGTTGTTGGACATAAAGCAAAATCCTTGTTGCATGTTCATGCATTTTGTCCATTAACCGGTTTGTTAGCAAACTAAATAATGGATTTTACATGATGCAATTATATCCACGGCCACCAACATTTGAAACTTAAACGTGTATACAAAGACGACCATATTGCATGCCCAACCAGTTTCTATGCAGTTGTGAAAGGCCACTCTATTGGACCCTTCCATAAAATTATCGACCTAAGAGGCTAAGGCCTGTTCTTTTTTTCGCGGTGATGGTTTTTGGTCATGGTGATGGTTTTTGGTGCATACATGCGAGATTGCGAAAGAGAGATACTCGCTTGCGATTTTGATGATACTGAGATATTAGTTTTTAACGTGTATTATAATTAACTTGTAGACCCTATCTTAAAAAATACTCCGTTTAAAAGTTAGATATCTTGAGCAAAAGCCAAAACGGCTTTTAGAAACCGCAAAGAACATGGCCTAAGACATATATGTCCAACACAAACGAAGAATTGGATGACATATGCCTGGGACAGTTACTTAAGCCTATGCAATTGTTCAATCAACAAATTGGAACCAGGATGCCCCGGATAAATAGAAAAAATGTTATTTCTAATACTTGAATGCTTGCTCAAAGTATGTCGATGTAGTGCGAAGTTTTCTAGGAATAAACATACCAATAAAAGCATAGCATAAGCTATCTCGATCTTGTAGTCACGAATTATTTCAGCTCTGAAAGCAAGAATATGATAATTGAAGGAGAGGATAAACAAGGAGATGCACACATTAATTGAAGTTAAAAAAGGCACTCACGATGTCACGGTTCCAAAATGAGAAAAGATTGTATATAAATCTTCATCCTGCAAAATGAATTACCCATATAGTTACCCAGCAACATTGCTAAAAAAGTTATGGCCTAAAATATTCAACAATTTCAGTTATGATTTCCAAAATAGTCAGCGACAAGACCACAACAAGACAAAAAGGAAACCTCTACACATAAGAGCTGTGGAAATGTATATAATACCAAAGAAAGCAGATGAAAACATAAAAACAAAAGGTCTAAAGGAGCAGAAAACTTAAAGGCAAGCAATCAAGAAATAATAGTAAACTGGTTCTTGGGTTGAGTTTACAAACAAATAAGACATTATCGGTGGTTTGATCTCAAAGATCTGGAATGTCTCCAACCTACATAAACAAAGGTGTTTCATCAGTCGTAAACACATAAGTATTAAGGAGTAAGATGTTGATTTTCATTTGGCACCAGGACTTACACTCTCAAGAATCACTGCATTTGTATGTGCTTCTTTAGAGCGGATCATCTCCTCAACCTGTTCAGGAGCCACAGTTTCATCTAAAGGGACCCAGCTATCCTCTAAGCGCTCTTCTGCAATCTCTACTGCAATCTGAAGTCCTCAACATGGATCATAAAAATAGATTGAAGTAGCAGGAAACAGTAACATGGAAAACACAAGGTAAGATGCAACCAAATCCTGAAAGCACCATAGGTTGCCGATCTGCGGAGGGTGGGGAGGAGGCAGCGAGAGGAGGGGGGGGGAGGAGGCGGCGCGGCGTGGGGTGGGGAGGAGGAGGAGGCGGCGGGTGGCGGCGGGGCGGCGGCGGAGGGGTCGAGGAGTGAGCCAAGGTCGGCGGCGATGGGAGGTTGTAGAGGCGACGGAGGCGGTGAGGCGGCGCGGGGCTCGCGACACGCAGCGGATGGGGCCCGAGTGGGCGGGGTAGGAGAAGAGCGGCGCCGAGGCTAGGGTTTGGAAGAGGCGGCGGAGCGAGAAGTGGGGAGGAGGAGGCGGTGCGGGCTGCGAGGAGGCGACGGGAAGAGCGAGGGGAGGCGGTCGGGGTGGGGAGGAGGAGCGGCGGGGGAGGCGGTGCGGGCTGCGAGATAGAGGGAGGGGAGGAGGAGGGGAGGAGGCGGCGCGCGAGGAGGGGCTACGAGAAGACGGCTCGGATTTTACGGAGCAATCAGATCTAAGGGCTGAGAGAAGAAGAGTGACGACGGGTCAACCACCAACTCCTTCTTTTATAATAGTAAAGATATATATATATATATGAAAAATACTTTCTACACCCAGGTGTAATTACACCCACATCTAATATACCACCTAAACGAACTTAAAATACTCCTTTATCACTTTAGGTATACTCATATACTAAATATAAGATACTCCAATATGAACCAAATGAAAAAATTGCAAAGGAGTCCATAATTTTTAGCGTATTTTATAAATACCTTTATATACGCACATAAAAAGGAGTATGTCCAAAAAAATGTACATACCACTTCTGAAAAATTATTCATATCGCCTAGATGATCTTAAATACTCATATACTATACATACATACTCTCCGTTACGCGAGATACTCTCTACGTTGTGAGATACGATATAGGGTGTAATTACACACAGGTGTAGAAAAGACTATATATATATATATATATATATATATATATATATATATATATATATATATATATATATATATATATATATATATATATATATATATATATATATATATATATATATATATGAAGCATATCTAGTGTAAAAGGGTATTTCAGTGCAAAAGTACAAAAACTTCTAAGAGCTATCTGATCTGGCCTGTACGGCTTAGATCAAGGAAGGTGGAACCCTCACCCCATAAAACTTAATCTATGTAGGGGGTTTTGTGAAAGATTGATTAAATGAATTAAATGATGTGGGGGTTCCACCCTCTCTTTGATCCGATCCGTACAATGCAGATCCGATGACTGTAGAGAAGTTTTTGCACTAAATATGTATATATATATATATATATGAAGCCTCTTTTCTACACCCTATGTCGTATCTCGTGTAACAGAGGATATGTACGTGTAGTATACGAGTATTTAAGATCATCTAGTTGGTATGAACAATTTTTTAAAGATAGTATATAGATTTTTTTTGACATACTCCTTTTTATGTGCGTATATAAATGTATTTACAAAATACGCTAAAAACTATGGATTCTCTTACAATTTTTTTTATGTGGTTCACATTGAAATATCTTATAATTAGTATACGAGTATATCCAAAGTGATAAAGGAGTATTTCAAATTCGTTTAGGTGGTATATTAGAGGTGGGTGTAATTACACTCGGGTGTAGAAAGTATTTTTCCTATATATATATATATATATATATATATATATATATATATATATATATATAATGTAGGAGCATATCTAGTGCAAAAGGGTATTTCAGTGCTAAAATACTAAAACGACTCCTCAGCCATCTGATCCGTATTGTACAGATTAGATCGAAAATAATGGAATACCTCAACCCACTTAAACATTTTTTTCACAAACCCCCTAAACAATCTTGTTTTCCTGTTTATTCCCAATCTCCTCATATCCTCCGCATCTTCCATTGTTTGGAGCCAGCAGCGCGCCGCCTTCCTCCCGAGCGCCGACGCGCCCGCCCCCCGGCGCCGCCCCTTCCTCCCGAAGCGCCGCGCGCCGCTCGCTCCCGCAGGCTCCGCAGCCACCAAGGCCGCACTCGCCACAATGTGGACGCCGCGACGGCCGCTGGCCACGCCGAGGCGCCTGACGTGGCCACGTTCCATAAGCTACTGCCGCTACCGGTGGGTTGCGGTGGCGTGACCAAGGAGCAGCGGCGAGCCGCTCAATGGCTCCAGAGGCGCGTCGAGTGCATCGAGACATCGACTTCAAGAGGTTCAAGAGGCCATTTTGGTCCATTTTCCTTCCTTTTGTCTAGATTGTTTTGAGAGTTAGATGTGTGGGTAAAAGATACAGACAAGATTATTAGGTTTAGGAAATTTTTGACACTATAATTGCACATTATATACAAAGAGATCAACACACGGAGAATTGAACAATCTTTCTTGCCATATATATTCTTGCAATTTTGTCTTTTTGAAGTCATTTGTTGTTTTATGATTTTAGTCCAACCAAACGTGACAGAAAGGAGGAAAGCTACGCTAATGGAAGAGAACAATAAAACTCTGAAACCATTCAGCCAAATTTTTCATGCCATTTTATGTATTTTGTTTCTGTTGTCCAATGTTCAGACTTCCTTAAGTTCATTTGATCGTGAGAGTTGTAAACTTGTGATTCACATTCATAAATGAAAGCAACAAACATGAACAAATTTGAAGATCTACGGGTAGGCTATGTAAGCATAATTTTAAAAATTCTACCGCGTAAAAGGGACCTCCTCTAGTAATAGATCACGGGATTACCTCTAGACGCGCAGACTCGTAGCGGAAGTAGAGTCGATGTAGCGCGTTGATGCAGTTGTAGTCGTTCTTGCAGAACGTCTCCTCCTTCAAGTCCTTGCGTTCGTCACAAGTTGCGGATCATCCTAGTGTTGAAGCTTCGCATCAACACCTCCAAGGTATCCACATGTACGGGGCAGGAACACCACGCGCGGAGTGCTAGCGCCGCGCGCGCAGATTAGATGGGGATGGTGTGGCAACTAGGGTTTCGGGAATTCCGAAATTCTCTTAGCAAATCCTATGCCACCTCCCCTCTATTTATAGGCATCCATCATAATGGGTCTCGAACTAGAGGCCCATTAGGAACTCATGGCCCATAAGAATTCGGATCACTATCCGAATTAAGTCTCAGCCCTTTAAGTGTGCGACCCTATAGGTTCACATACACTTAGACATAGCCCAAGTACTCCTACTCGTCCATTAATCGGCAATGCCCTTAGCAAGACATACCGACTCCTAAGTATATGCAAAGATCATATCGGACGAACCTCAACAAAACTTATGCATTTCCCTTTGCCTCACGATATCGGTTAAAACTCAAGGCAAGTACGTGTCATCCTTGTTTGGTTAGCTCAACCACTCTTTCTCGATTATGTGACTTGAATTCCCGACTACGGTTAACTCTTTAACCGTGAATAGCATGGCCATGCATTTCTGGAATCCAATCACTCGAGAGGCCTAGAGATATCTCTCCGTTGCTTGGAGGTAAATCCTATCTTGATCGACCATGCCTCAATGCATGCATCATAACAAAACCCAAAGCTACCTTTATGACTACCCGATTCACGGAGTAGTGTTTGGCAACCCCTAAGTCAGTCATTATGCATCTTGAGTACGTGCGACGATCTCAAGTCTTAAGGACATAGCATACGCTTTGTGAATGAAACCAACTGATGACGGTAAGAATGCAACATTCTCGCAGTGTTTCATGGTGGGTTGATCCAACCCCATATTTGCTAACATGTGTCCATATTATTGGTTTAATATCTTTATATCTATGACCCGTGAAACATGGTCATCAACCAATACATATGCCAGTCTATTAATATGTGTCCTCATATGTTTGACTAGGGATCATCTAAGAATAATCATCGCAGCAATATAGAGTTTCACAATCAAGTCACACACTTGATAATAAATATTGACGATGTTATTCAAGGCTGTAAAAAAGCTCGAGACTCGCGAGCTGCTTAAGCTTGGCTCGCTCTAAACTTGATTCGAGTTTAGCTCAAACTCCAAATGAGTTAAATTCGAGCTTAATTTCAAGCTCGCGAGCTTTAACGAGCCGAGCTCGAATAGCTCGCGAGCTTGAGATTTTTTTTATATCCCATAACCCCAGCTGCTCGGGCGCTCGGCCTCCCACTCCCTCCGTCCGTGAGAGAGCCCAAATCCCACCCGCCTCCCACTCCCTCCGTCCGCCTCCCACCAAATCCCACCTGCATCTCCTCCTCTCCCCCGCCGCCGTGCCTCCTCGCCCCCCGGACCCCGCCGCCCCTCCTCGCACCCCCCCCCCGCCGCCCCCTCCTCTCCCCCGCCGCCGCCGCTCGACCTTCTGGCATCGCCCCCAGCCTCCTCGACCCGGATCGGCCAGATCCATAGCAGGCCCGCCCCCTGCAGCTCGGCCACGGCTCCCCCGCGCCTCCTACCGGCTCGGCCTTCCGGCGCCACCTCCTCCCGCTACTCGCCGGGCTCTCCCAACCGCCAGGTACTCCCTCTCTACTCCCTCGACAGTCGGCACCGAGCCTACACGAGCCGAGCTCGAGTTTTGTCAGAGCCGAGCTCGAGCTCAACTCAAAACTCGATGTTGATGTGAAGCTCGCTCGAGCTCGAGTTTCTATCGAGCTTAAGCTTGTCAGGTCAAACTCGCTTGAACTCGACTCGTTTACAGCCCTATGCGCGTGTGTATTTTGCTTGCAGATTTGCATCATTATGTGGGAGGCAGTAGGTAATATAAATGCAAGTTAACGGTCAGTAGTTTGCAAACAAAGCGGTCCATTATGGATTTATTTTTGATTCACTTTGTTTTCAGGTATTGCTGTACATGTGCAGTTCATTCCTAATACAATAGTTCCAAGTTTTTAAGATGCATTTGGCAAGGATGTGGTGGCATATATTTTGAGGTCCAGTTGGCAGTGGCATTGAAGTATGTGAAGACAGATAGCATGCGATGCATGGTTGAGTTGCTGTTGACCTTTTGAAAAAAAATGTAATAACAGTTAAATTGGATGGCTTATGCCATATGAAATCTGAAAAGTACTGTGTCTCAGTTACATATAAATTTTTAAATCTGCAAGTTATGTGATCATATGTTATGAATCTGAAAAATACTGTAGCTCGTCCAACGCCTCTGCCGCTGCTGCGTGCTGCGCCGAGTCCAACTGAGCTCCCGCGGTTGCCTGCTTGCTACGCCTCACATAATACTACCCGACCATGACAATGTATGTTCAATGACGAACGTTGGATGAAATTTACAATCTAACACATGCAAACATAAAGGAGAGTCAAGAGCTGACTGAGGCTTGTAGGTTCAGAATAGCTCAAGCAATGCAGATTTAACATCACCCGAAACAATCTTGAACATGGCAACAGAACAAATTTTTAGTAGTTTAGCAAGTGGATGGAGAACAATCTTGAACATGGCAGCATTCCAGCTATTTGAAACATATTGTCATAGATAATGGATGAATAAACTGGAGAGGAGATCAACAAAGAAGCCTTAGAACAAAGAAGTCCAATAACTTTTCAGAATAGAAACTCAGGAAATAGTCGCACTGAGACTAGAGTTATGAGATATTCCACAACAGTGCACTAAGACACATAGCATCACCAGCATTACACAAGGAGGAAAAAAACATGAACAAGAATTGGAGCTTCTTGCATCCCGTCCTCAAATCAGCTAGAATTCAACCCACGTTCCTGCATCTAGACCATCCAAATTGAGGTATGCATTTAAGTACTCAAAGAACTTTCAAATGAAAGATAATGATGTGGACAAATACCATCAGCACAAGAAAATATACTTCACTGTGCAATTTAGATATATTGACCAACACGGTAACAGTCATGAACTAGGGAATGCTTAGACTGTATCTGACGCTCTGAATCATCTAGTTCTTTTACAAAGTTTCAGTGTGTGATGCGCCTGACAGACTAGGTTTCAGTACTCCAAAGAATGAATTATTTCCATGTATAAAAGTTAATGATTTGGCACTTCACTTTGCTATGGAATGGTTTTATTTGGATGAATAAAGTAATTAGGGAACTCTGGTTGCTCCCATGTGAAAGATTGTATACAATAACTGCAGCAGAAAGTCATGGTCCCAAGGAGGACAAACCAGATAATGCACAAGAATACAAATTCTAATGCCAATAATCAATACCGTGGTTTATGGAACCAAGTCCCCAAACAGAAATGGAGCAATGTTTTCCAAGTTCACACAAATTAGAAACGTGCATTGAAACAACAGAGTAGGAGATATGCTTGTTTCAGCAGACCGGTCTTCTGCGTTAGGATTGATGCATGGTGTATCAGACTACCGGCGGTGAACAATTCAAAATTAAAAGATGGCAGAATAGAAGCTAGAGTTTGTGATAATGTGTGGCTTCCGAGGGGAGTGGATTGTCATGGATGGTGGCGTGCCCTAGTGGGAGAAAATAGCTGAGAGCATTAGTGACAATCTAAGTACCCAGAAGCATTAGAGATTTTCCTGAACATTACTTTTTTTTCTCAACTTATTGTCTCCTTTAGTTGAAGCTATCCAATGCTTTTTGGGACAACAATCAAACTCACTAGTTGAGTTTGATTTTAGAACTTCTAGGTGACTTCTACATTGAGGGAAATCTTCAAATTTGAATCCTAAGAATTTATCAGTTTTATCCAATAGTGAATCATTAATAAGATTGCGAAAGCTCTAACCTATCTGTCCTTGAGTTGGATAGGGAGCATTGAATTTCTTCTTTTATAATAATGGTATAGGCCAGGGAGGGTAGTGCCGGAGAGGGAGCCGCGGGAGGGAGACAGAGCGAGAGGGAGATGGAGGGTTGAGTGAATGGATGAGGGGGGGGGGGGAGATGGATGAGGAGTCTATTCACGAAAGAATCATCTACGCGAGGGAGTTTTCTAAAAAATGAATTGAGTTGAGTCATCCCACCTTTGTCATTCCGAGCCACCCAGGTTAGATCGGATGATTCTTATTTGAGTTTGCATGTTACCACTAAAAAGACCATTTGCACTATGTATGTACGTATATACGTTTTTCTCGTTACTTGTCTGGGACAGAAGACTAGATAACAAATACAACATGAGCCAGCAACCAGCTGAGCCATATCTACGTTGCAGGTTAATGAGTTCCAGAACATAACACAGTAGAATTACTAGGAAGAGAAGACGGCAAACATTTCAACCAAAAAAGATGCAAAAGCTGGACTTGTATCACAAATGGTACCAAATTATTACCAAACATGCTGCAACACTGAGTACAGGTTATGCTGAATAAAGACTAACAAGGAGATTTTTGAAGTGCACAGCATCGCAGAATTCCGGACTAAAGCAACATTTTTACCCCTAGCCTTCCTCTCCGAAAAAGAGTGAACTGTTCACATAAATAGCACTATAGCCTCTTTTTTTTTCAAATTTAGCCCTAGATGCTTGTTTGCAAATCTAACCCCTCCTAGACCTACCGAGCTCGGCAGATACCTACAGCTAGAGGAGCTTGATAGATGACCTACCGAGCTACAGTAGCTCGGCAGATACCTCCGAGCTTCCCTAGCTACACAACAGGCCACCTGCCAAGCCCCCCAGTGCGGCATGTCACCGACCGACCACTGTGTATATTTAATTAATACTAATCATGTTTAATTAGTACTAATAGTAATTAATTAGTGCTAATCATGATCTTAATTAAACACTAATCATTAGACATTGATTGCTGCTGCATTGGGAGCTCGACAGGTACCTACCGAGCTCTCATAGCTTATTAGATACCTACCGAGCTTAGTAGGCCCACTGAGGGGGTTAGATTTAAAAAAAGAGTATTTAGAAACCAATTTTTTTTTAAAAAAGGACTACAATGCCATTTACATTTATGTGTAAAAAGCGCAGAGGCAGAACCTGGCTTCTCCCTGGAGATGATGACAGACAAGCAATACTGTTTATGTTTAGCCACTATTTGCTTACAGTAATGCTAAGTCCAGTAATGCAGACTCTCTGCAGTGTTTCTGACCGGAAATCCTTTCAGGCAGGGTATATGTGCGCGTGTATGTGGAATGACTGCACGTGTGAGTCCATTTCTGCCGGAGGTGATCCTAAGTCCTAACACAACGCATGCTTAACAACCCAAGCAAAAATACCAACAAATAGTAGTTGAGATAGACTGCTACAGCCAAGCAAACATAAAATTGTATCAGAAATTCTGAAGAACATAAGAACCATCCAGTGTCAACTAGCCCAATGTCCACTAGAGAAATGATGTCCTGCAAGCATTGAATATACATTACAACCCTAACAGCCTCTCGCCCTCAATACCCACAAGAACACAACATTGTTCTGCCGAATCTCAAATAGCTCCATGACAAAAGGAACAATTACAAAAATAATGTACTTGATTTCATATGAAGTTACAAAAAAAAAATTGTACAAAGGTTTCAATAGAATCAGATAAATGAAGATGACAACTCTACAGTTACTCCATGTACATAGGTTCTGCTTAATATGTACCCCTTGATGAATAAATTGACCTGTGACCTATAATGATTGTCCAACAAATATAGTCTGTTATTGTACTTGATGAATAAATTGACTCGTGACCTATAATGCTTGTGCAACAAATATAGTCTGTTATTGTACACGGCAACCTTGTTCTACATCACCCAGCAATCTAAGGCTATGAGAAATTCTCTGCAGGGGACAGAATAGTGCAAAGTTAAAACCTGATCTCTTAGGTAAAAGATAAGTTCACCCTACGAGCTTACCTCTCGAGTATCACAGAGGCGTAATAGATCTAACTTGTCTGATGGCCTCAAATTTATCAAGTTGACAAGCTGCGAAAAATAAAATAAGTTGTATAATGCAGCAATACGATGACATCCTTGTAACCTAAGCAACCGCAGAAATGAAGTATACCCAAAACTAAATTTTCAGGATCCTGTGGTCGAGGCATGCTTTCAAGATCCAAATGTCTTGTTCGCCTCACTACATTCAGTAAAACAAGTTAAAGTAGAATGCCACAGGCATCTGTTGAGCGCCAAATAACAAACACAGCATCCCTGATCAGTCATTTAATCAAGGCCAGATACAGGGGAAAGGATGAGATTTTCAAACAATATTAATGTGTAATTTGAGCCTTGTATTTCTTTGTTACTCTACAATCAATAGATAGAGCAGGGCATTTATATACTATATAGAAGATATGCATATTGGGGATCTATAGACCCACCACAGCTTTTGAAAAAAACCGGACATATAGTGGAGTCTACCTAAAAATTGTTTGCCAATAGGAAATGTTTAAGCAAATAGACCCCATAGATATTTGTATTCATACATTAGAGACCTACAGGTTCCACTGGGTCTTATGGTTTCTCTAGCATGCCTGAAATGTATCCTACCGAGTTCTCAAGTACTTGTTCTTCACTCCACAGACTAATTCACTATATCAAGCAGGATATTCATCTAAAGTAAAAAATATGCATACCAGGCCTTATGGATTCTCTAGCACGCCTAATGTATGTCCTGGCCAGTTCTGAAGCATCATTGGCCCGTTCAATTAGCTGCAAAGAATTAAATCAATATACCCACTCAGCACAATTGATAGAGACGGCATCACCATTACATTGTGATAGAAGATGATGCTATTTCTTTTCCATTTACTATGGAACTAGAATCACAAGCAAGGACAGAACAAATATACCATAAACAAGATATTAACTTTGTCAGTAATGAAAGAATAACCAGCTAACTTTGTCAGTAATGAAAGAATAACCAGCTACCACACTGATGTACAAAAATAAGAATTTGATGCCAACCATGGGCTGTCTGCCTGTTTTACTGAAAAATACGCCAATCCTCACAGAACTTATTATTTGCTGCAGTAATTATGCATCACAAAGAAAGAACTTGACTAAGAAGAGTTATGACATCTCATGTAATTATGTACGGTCTAGGACTCTATAAGGCCATGATATGCCCATAAAATTAGCAGTGTGCTGGAAAACAAAATGTCTCTGTAGTTTTTCCTTTTATCCTTTTTGGTTTCACAAAAGGCTGTCTGTCACATTCCCATTGCAGATGAAATTTTTTGTCTTTAAGAGGTGCACTAGTAGGGTGAAAGGATTAGTATTAGCGCACCAAATTATAATTCATCAGGGAAATTTTTAAAAAATAGTTCTCAAACTTTCACAGAATATTAAATTTGGTTGCTGACTTTGGTTTTGTTGGTTTTGGGCCTCACTCCTGAAGTTTGTTCATTTTCATTGTAGATGCTAACTTCAGAGACAAAAATGCAATGCATCGAAAGTATATTTGCTTAACTATTTTGTAGGGTTTGCCTTCACTAATCACCAACAACAAGAATTTTAACAGAAGATATGATACTTGCACTAGTGATATTTTTGTTAGGAGGAAATTTTAGTAGAATTTGTGATAAGAGGGTGAGAACTAAAAAAACAAATGAGCGAGAGGACCAAAACCAATATCTTATAAAAGTTTAGGGGCTAACAAGATGCGATTTTGACAATGCATATTAACCTAACTACATTCAATTGTATTAGCCAAAGTATATGACAGATGTGATAGGACAAAACCAGGCATGCAAAGCTAAAGGCCCAAAGATTCACGACATTCAAGCATACCATTCTGAAGTGTTAGATGGAAAACAAACAAAAAAATGAGTTTCCAGAATTAAAAAAGGATATATCGATTAAAACAAGAAAATGTACATCTATGGTAAAACATGTACTCCTTTTGAGGTGAAGCGTGGCCTTGGTTACTGGTCAATTTTATGTAAGGAAAGTTTTGCTTTCATAACATCATGTAATACTTACGTTGTTAATTTTTCATCCTAACATTTTCATCAAAGAGTATGCTACTTTTACAATGTCTCACTATTAGAACTTCTGGTAAAGAAAGAACTGAAGCATGCAAAGGTAACAAGCTTTTACATCTTTTTTCTCTTGTGATCCTTCTGGCAGTGGAATATCTTGAAACCACTCAATTTCAGCAACTCGATACCTGCAATAAGAAACAACAAAAGTAAGAAAATTTACAAAGGGTTGATCCAACATTCTTTCCCAGATAAACTCTACTGTAGATTATGCCAGACTCACCCATCTTGGTCCCATAATCGCAAGATACGAAACCGCCGTAAACCTTCCACCTATGACCAATATTATTTTTATTTTTCCTCTGATAATAGCTTCAAAATTTAAATTATAATTATAAGTCAATATGAAAAGTATCAAACCCCCACTGATGGACATCACTTTCCTTTGCCAACAGACATTCACACAATTCACAACAAAAGTGGCCATAGAGAAGGTTCTCTTTATGCAAGACAAGGCTCTCTTTATGCAGCCAAGCAAAAAACTAAATATTTACTTTTTGTGAAATCCGAAGTAGCAAAGTTAAGGCTCTGTTTGGAAAACATACAAAATTCAAAAATAACAAAATCCCATAGAATGTTGTGGTAACAGCCAATACAAGGGGATCAGGGGGGGAAAGACCTTACTCTTTTTTTCAAGCCTCCTGGTTTTACTCAGGGAAGTTTAGGATTCCGATAAATTTATTAGATAAATTTCATTTTACTCTTGCCTAAACCAGTCGATTCCATAACAAATCAGCTATCTAGAGTCTCCAATTCCTAGTGTTAGATATGTATTATATAATATGTGTATTTACCCTATTGTGCGAGGAATTTGCTGTATATATGCCATACTTATATGTGTATATGATGAGGACATCCCAGCTACTTCCACATCTAGTGTGCATGAGAATGTTCACGAAGCCGAACCTACGATACAAGAACCAATGACTCGAGCACGAGTGCGTCAACTTAACTATCAGGTGAATGCGTTTCTAACTTTGTATACAAATATTTCAAATAATATAATACTATTTAATCCTTGTGATCATTTAATTGTCCTTATAAATCATGGAGAAGGACCATGCGAGCCCAAATATACAAGTGAAACCGTCAAGCGCGAACCAAGTTCTGTTCGCGAGCTTGACTCAGATTCGGCCCTCCTGATAGCGTCTACTTCAAACGGCTATAACTTTTTATCTATGAGGAATCTCGGAGTCCACAAGTACTTGTTGGAAAGTTTTTGAAGTCTACTTTCAGATGGATCTGACCCCACCTCCGATTTCCTTCTGTGCGCGTTGGAATCATCAAAACAATCCGACGCTGATTCAGCCTGACAGGACCGACTTTAAATGCTCATAGATTTCACATTAAGAGTCTATTTAGAGTGTGTGAGTACAGCATGAAAAACTTATCTTGTCCTCTTTCCAATGGATCTAGCCCATCCGAAAATTCCTTCTGTGCGCGTCGGAATCATCAAAACAATCTTTCGGTTTTGGAAACAGAGATAGAAACCGATATGATTTGATTATTTTCCATGTGTTGAACACTTCCATAAGCATGGGCATGCGTGCTCCTATAAATAGAGGCTCCATTGGCCATGTAACACAGACCACCATTGAGAATAAATCTACTATTGTTCGTGCTTGAGTTTCGTGAAAAATTAGAGGGTTTCTTTAATCAAGATCGTTCAGCCTTTCCGCTGGGAATTGGGTGCACGATAGATCTTCGCTTGGTGGTCGACGAAATCGACGCGAGTGTGATTTGACAGATTAAAGAGTGTTCGTCCCTTGCACTGGCATTAGAGGATCACTACGATTCATTAAGACTCCCGCGAGTATCCAATCCTACGTCGAGAAGATCGGGCGACCCCGTATCAGTATTGATGCGGATACGCACGTGTCTTGTACTTTTCAGTTAAATATATTATTAAACTGGAAAGAGTTATTGAGCCGCATTAAACATTGCCAAGTGAACTCATTACAAACTAAATATAATGTTGTTATTCATAAGAATAGAATACTACCTTATGTCATTAAATGGTGCATTCTTAGGTTTGTCGATGGCAAAGCAATGGAGACGCAAAAGAAAGAGGATAACCACATTAGGTGTCAAAGACATGAAGGAAGAAAGCCCATTCAGTGGGAGAGCAAAAGGGAGAAGCCCAATGACTTAAAGTACAAGTTTTGGATAAGATTTTCAAGCCCAATTCGTACCACCTACAAGGCCAATTGGATTCAAACTCGATTCAACTCGAATTCAATTCGATTCGGTTCGGGACAGCCCGACAGCACTTACTAAAAGGTCATAACTTTCACAAACGGAGTCCGATTTGGGTGTTCTTGTACTCCTTGGAAAGATATTTTCAAGGGCTACGCAATGAATCTGGTCCCACCATCAAATTCATCACGGATCAAAAGTTATGGCCGAAACAATGTGACGGCCGTAAAATCTAGTTTCCTTTTGTGAGAGTTCGTATCTAAAACCATATAGGTTGAGTTGTACTAGGTTTGTGGACTCTATGGACGCCCCAAGGTCCTATATAAGCTATGTATTGGCAGCCTAAGGGCTCGCACCACCTTTGAGAATAATCAATCTAATAAAGTTTGTTCAAGTTTATCATTGTCACAAATTCCGTGAGGGAATTAGGAGTGTTCTTCAATCAAGATCGCTCACCTTTCCACTGGAATTGGGTGTACGATAGATTCGCTTGGTGGTCGACGAAATCGACGCGAGTGTGTTTGGCGGATTAAAGAGTGTTCGTCCCTTGCATTGGCATTGGAGGATAGCTACAATTCATCAAGACTCCGCGAGTATCCATCCTACGTCGAGAAGATCGGGCGACCTGTATCATCCGTATCGAGCGGTTTACTCTGTAGGATCTTATCCCTTTACTTTTAGATTGATTTATTTCGTCCTATAGTCCAATAAACCGAAAATTGCAAAAAAAAAATTCAAACCCTAGTTTCGTGATCCGTTATTTTCGTGAGTTTTATTAAGTTTTGATCCATTAGAAATTTTGTTTACGTGCTGATCTTATTGTCCTTTTGCATTGCTTAATCGTTGTTATTTTGAAACCTTGAAAATCCGCTAGTTGATCTTTCAATTAGCATCCAAAAAAAAAGTAGATTCAATTTACTTTTTGAAACCTTGTTCTTGCTGTCCACATAAGATCTTTGTGCATCTTGAAAGAATATCACATCCGAATATATCTGGGTTTCCTTTTTCTTGATTGATTTGGCCACAAGAATCTTAGTTGCACATATTCAGATCTTCACTTAAATCCTTTGAACCTTGAGACTAGTTTTTGATAATTGCTTTAGGGCTGTTCTAGAATTATCTACACATTGCTGAACAACTTTGGACTTACGAACAATTAAACCTAGTTCGGCCTTGAGTATAAAAAAAAGAGAACAAAAAAAAAGAAGGCAACCAATTGAAAAAAAAAAGAGCCACGGCTTGAGCAAAAAAAAAACAAAGAAAGAAAGAAAGAAAAAGAAAGCAAGAAAAGAAAGCATTGGCCGAATTTGGGTGAGTTAATCTTAGCCCATAAATTCAGATTGTGTATTCAATTTCTTAGGACAATCTTATACCCTCATATTCATATTATTGCAATTGGCTAGCGTCTCTCCTAGTACTTGGTGCAAAACGAGCTAATATTCTCGATTGTTTCCTTTAGCTCATTCCTTTTGTTTGCATTGAGTCATATTGATCATTGCGTGTGTGTTCATATACTCCACTTATATCATTTGGATCGGCACATAGGCAATACTTTCTAGCTTGGATTATTACTTAATTCAACAACATCGTGAAAATCAGATTGTGTAGGATAAACACTTTCATACCAAGCTCCCCTAAATATCATTTGCCGTGCAATTGTAGGTCACTTTTAAATCCGCTTGATCATCACTTGCTATTGTAGCCACCACCAAGTGTAAGTTTCTTTTTGGCCTCAATTCACTTCTGAAAGGTAAGAACTTTACTTAAGAGGAAAAAGTGAGATAGAGTGAACTCCACATATCGAATATATGTTGTGGTATTTGTGCGTTCTTTATGCCACTAATCATGACAGGTGAAGACGATAATATGGAAGAAAAGCATACCCCAGTAGATCGTTTTCAATTCCACACTTTGAGGGGAACTTTGCGCAATAAGTTCACCACCACTTCTTCCACCTTGAAAGCGCAACTCAAGGCCAAGATGAACAATTTCGCACAAGATATGCGCATTGAATTCAATCATCAAATGAAAGTGTTACGCTCGAACATCGTGAATGATGTTATGCGGGCACTTCATCCACAACAAGTCGAAGATAGCTTTAATTCTTTCTATGGCAGTGAAGATCCAGAAGAGTATCTTGAGTGGGAATGGCGAATAGAGAAAGTATTTAGATTTCAAAAGCTTCCCAAAGACCAAGAGGTGATGTGTGCCACTAGAGAATTTGAAGATTATGCTTATAGTTGGTGGTATCAACAATCTGGAAACGAATTTATTAAATCGTAATCAGATTTGAAGGCACTCATGAGGAGAGAATTTGTGCCACCCTATTATGCACAGGGATTGCTTCGCTATTTGGAGAGTATCACACAAGGGAGTAATATAATTGCAAGAATATTATTTTGAGCTACAAGATGCATTACGTCGAGCCGGTGTCAATAGTGAACTACAAAAGAAGACATACTTCAAAAGAGGATTGAATTCTAAGATTGCCGCTACACTTCAACATAAATATTTTGGTAGTGTGCAAGATCTTGTGAATTGTGCTATTCAAGAGAAGATACTTATGAAGAGACGTACACCACAGTTTTCTCCCAATCCATACTTCAATTCTACTGCCTCTACTAGTGTGACACATGAGAAGATGACCAAGCATGGGACTTTCCCTTCGGTTAAGGAGATATATAGTATTCCAAAACTACATATAGCTCCTAAGATACACCACAACCCATGTGAGGATGAGAGCCACATAGCCAAATTGAGTGAGAGTGATAAAAAGACTAAGCTGTGTGATTCCACCATATGTGAGGTTGAGAGCATCCAAATTGAGAGTGTGAGAGAGACACCAAAAGAAAAGAGAGAAGTAGAAGATAGACAATGTGAGAATGCATCTGAAACTAACACATTAATATCTACTTCTAGTGTTGTTTTTCACATTTTGCAGATTGACATTAAAGATGAAGAATTGAACATTCAACAACCGGCACCTTTGAAGCCAAATGAGGAGGAGATAACCACGGGAAGGGATAAAGTGCTTGCTACCCCGTGGGTACATCCTAATAATTTTAAACACCCAGCACCTACATCATTTGAGGAGGACGACAAAGGTAACACTATTGGTGTTGAATTTAATTGTGCAAAGGTGAGTAACTGTGAGTACTCATATGATCAACCAACAATTCCATGTTCTGAAATTTCTTTACTCAATTTACATAATGTGGAATTGATTACTCATAAGGAAGTTCTTACTAGAATATCTCCTAACGATTCTTTGTGCTATATTATGCTTGATGATCGTAGAGAGCTATCTAGTGTGATTTATAACGTTGCTGAAATTTCAAGTTCAAAATCACTAGTTAGTACCTATGCCTACACATATAAGTTCAATTTGATTGGAGATTATGGTGTAGATGACAAATTTTATGTTCACAGAATTTGCATTACATGTGATAAGCTTACAGAATTGAAATCGCATATTATGGATAAACAATCTTTTATGCCATGTTATGATCACAATGAGATTAATTTCAACAATTGCACATACTGTTTACAAAGATTTCATAAGTCTACATGTTCGATCTTTAATGTACAACCATGTAAAAATAATCAGAGTAGCGCAGTTGAAGCACGTAGGCTGCTCAAAATTTTCTTTCCTATGTATGAACAAATAAATCTGATTTTCCCATTAATGATTTGTCTATAGAAAAGTCGAGGACGACTTTCTTTTATGGGAGGGAGAATGATGTGAAAAACAATATTGCAATGCATGCATATTTTGGTTGCTACTATATTCATCGGTTTATGCAAAATAATGAAAATGGCACAACAATTGACTCTTACATATACCATGCGTATGTGTTGTTCTTTTCGTTTATTGCACCTTCAGATGTTCATGATGTGCTAACCAGAAGAAGTTTTGATGATAAATATATATACCATAAATACGCGTTGTATTCTTTGTTTAGTACAATTTCAGGCTATCAAAAGCCGAGGACGGCTTTTCTTGAAGAAGGGGAGGATGATGCGATACGCGACGTGTCTTGTACTTTTCGATTAAATATATTATTAAACCGAAAGAGTTATTGAGCCGCATCAAACATTGCCAGTGAACTCATTACAAACTAAATATAATGTTGTTATTCATAAGAATAGAATACTACCTTATGTCATTAAATGGTGCATTCTTAGGTTTGTCGATGGCAAAGCAATGGAGACGCAAAAGAAAGAGGATAACCACATTAGGTGTCAAAGACATGAAGGAAGAAAGCCCATTCAGTGGGAGAGCAAAGGAGAAGCCCAATGACTTAAAGTACAAGTTTTGGATAAGATTTTCAAGCCCAATTGCACTCACCTACAAGGCCAATTGATTCAAACTCGATTCAACTCGTAATTCAATTGATTCGGTTCGGGACAGCCTGACAGCACTTACTAAAAGGTCATAACTTTCACAAACGGAGTCCGATTTGGGTGTTCTTGTACTCCTTGAAAGATATTTTCAAGGGCTACGAATGAATCTGGTCCCACCATCAAATTCATCACGGATCAAAGTTATGGCCGAAACAATGTGACGGCCGTAAAATCTAGTTTCCTTTTTGTGAGAGTTCGTATCTAAAATCATATAGGGTTGAGTTGTACTAGGTTTGTGGACTCTATGAACATCCCAAGGTCCTATATAAGCCATGTATTGGCAGCCTAAGGGCTCAGACCACCTTTGAGAATAATCAATCTAATAAAGTTTGTTCGAGTTTATTATTGCCGCGAAATTCCGTGAGGGAATTAGGAGTGTTCTTCAATCAAGATCGTTCACCTTTCTTCCGCCGGGAATTGGGTGTACGATAGATCTTCGCTAGTGGTCGCGAAATCGACGCGAGTGTGTTTTGGCGGATTAAAGAGTGTTCGTCCCTTGCATTGGCATTGGAGGATAGCTACAATTCATCAAGACTCCCGCGAGTATCCATCCTACGTCGAGAAGATCGGGCGACCCCGTATCAAGTATATATATTGGCCTATTGGCCTCATGATAAATATAAACGCTATCATAACATGGTATCAGAGCCTAGGGTTTCGTCGTACCTAGGGTTTCACCTGGCGCCGCTGTTCCTTAGCCGCCATCGCTTCTTCGTGCTTGTCAACGCCGGATCCTCTTCTTCGTGCCTCCACTGTCGCTTGGATCCTCTCCATTGTGTAGCCGTCGTCCACCGCTCTGGCCACTGTTGAGGTTGGCCGACAAGTCCTCGACACTGCTCCAATTCGCCAACGTCTTCTTCAGGCCGTCTCATCTGACGTTGCCCAACACCGGCCGCATCTCCAAGCTTTGTGCCGGATCCTCTTCACCACCAACTTCACCGGGATCTCGGGATCTAGCTTTCTCGTTGGCTGCTCGTTGACTGCCGCTTGACGCCCCCATTGCTTTGCCAGGAGACCGTCGGCCGAGTCCGCCGCCTCGCTACAGCCGTGAGGCCGCCGCTTCTTTTTCGCGCCGCCACCCGCCCTTGGTCCTCGTCCCGGCGCCACTCGTCGCGAGGCCGTAGCTGTCGCCTAGGTCTCTACCGCTGCCGCTTGACCATCCGGTGATTGTCGTCGCCGACAGTCCTCGCGCCGCCGCCCGAGATCATCGCCACCGACCGGTGCTCGGCAGTCGTCATCGCCCGTATGGTTCTCTTGACCCGACCGATCGGGTCTAATCTAAGATTAGATCCAATCTGAGTTATATTAGTTCATATTTAAAAAAGAAAGAAAAAGGAAAGAAAAAATGTCTTCTTTTGCAGGCACCGTTTCTGTTCCTCGTTGCCCAGTGATGTTCGATGGTCTCAATTATCAGGACTACTTTCAGCACATACGCCTTGGTCAGCACTTTTTGGAGTTTTTTACTGGCGAGTTGCTTTGTCCGTTTCGCCCTACTCCACCTACTGAGCCTGTCCTCCAAAAGGATGCTTTCGAAGAAGGTTGTACAAAGGCATCTGAGGCTTTTGAAGATGTCATGGAGACTTTTCAGATTTAGTATGCTACTTACAAGACATGGATCGATGAGAATGTCCGTGCTTCTGCTATTCTAGTTGCTAGCATGGATGTGCATCTCACTGGTGATGTAGTTGGTTTGGCTTCCGCATAGATGATGTGGGTATATCTATGCAACCGCTACGAGCCATCTGATGTTCCTTGTACCTTGTTGTTGTGCGTCAGGAGCAGTCACTGCAACAAGAAGATGCCACTGTGGACGAGTTTTATAATCAGCTGTCCGCAGTATGGCATCAGATCGATTCTTTGGGGCCAGATATTTGCCACACCTGTCAGTGCTGTCAGCATCAGCAGTCTCACCTGAAACTTCGCCGCATCTATATGAACTTAGAGCCTCTTGCTCTAATACCATGTTAAGCTCCATGCACCACCCAAAAACTTAGGCTGTTAGGAAAAGGTGAGCAATCTACTTATACTTCAACAAGTATTAGCACTACTCCTAAAACACTGCTTGACCTGCTGACAGTCACTGTCGGCTCTGATACAATGTTGGAGCTAAAAGTGGAAATGAGATTCATACCGATTAATACGAGGAAAAAGAAATTTTAGATTTTCAATTTTTAAGGCACTCATTATTTTTAGAGCAAACTGAACTGCACATCATGTACTCATCAATTTTTTTGCAATCTGTCACACTGTGTTGCAGCATTTACCCCATACTTCTCATATTATGGATAACAAGTATAATTTGCTAAGATCTAGCAGCAAGGTAACGGATTTTAGTTCATGTAATATCACAATTTTAAAAGTGGTAAATTGCCACCTTTTAAAGTATATGTGATTATCTTCAGATCAAAAATATGTCCAGTTAAATGTAAAATCTTCTCCTGTCCACATCATGTTCCCTGAGAAATTAGAGCAAAGAAAATGGATCATTATTCAAGTGTTGGGCGGGCTGAGGGCTAAAAAACAGTCAGCAATATGTCCTGGTTGATTCTGTCTGATTTAGTCTGAGTTATGGCTGTCAATTTTAGAGATGAGAGATGTTTTTGCTATTCACACATGTGCATCTTATTCATTATGAGAAGTCATGTATATACACAATTAGTTGGGCTCATGGGCTGAGAGACGTAGACACTAACTTGTACAAAACTCTTAACCACCCCCCCCCCCCCCGCGCGGCCCCTCCTCAAGCTCAAGGTGGGTTAGAGGAGGCTCTAAGGCACTGAGTTTGAGTAGATGAAGCCAATATTGTTCCTAAGTCTGAGTCTTAGTGAATAAATCTACAACTTGAAGCTCTAAAGGCATACATTAGAGGTTAATGATCGACTGCTGACAACGAGACCTTATGAACGATGCATCAACACCAATATGCTTTGAAACCTCATGCTTGACCGGATCACTAGCAATCCAAGTGGCACTTGTGTTGTCACAAAACAAAGGTGCAGAATCATCACAAAGAACACCAAGATCAGCCAAAAAGCCATTAAAGCCACACAATCTCTGAGGTGGTAGTGGCAAGGACTCAGCTTAGCCACTGCACTAAAGCGTGACACCACAGTCTACTTCTTGGACTTCCAGGCAATAAGCGAAGTACCAAGAAAATGCAGTAGCCAGTGATAGCTCGGCGATCAACAGGATTACTCGCCCAAGTGGAGTCAAGAGTAAACATGGAGCTGGAGCTGACTTGAACTGGTATAGAACAAACGTATGGACACAGTCCCCCTCAAGTATCTCAGTACATGAAGGTGTCCATAGTGAACTGAGGTGGGAGCACTGACAAACTGGTTGAGCATATGTACAGCACGAGAAATGTCCAACCTAGTCACCACGAGATAAACAAAACTCCCAATAAGCTAAAAGATAGCGGAGAGGATCTGTTAGCGATACACTATCAGTAGGACGAAATTGCAAGTGAAGCTTTATAAGTGTGACAACAGTGCGAGTATTGGTCAGGTCAGAACAGCAAGCAAATTCTAAACACATCAATACCATGGTTAAGGCAGCCCGGGGCAGCAGCGCGCGCTTCGCCTTGCCGTCCGTGCCCAAGCGCGCTCTGGGGCGAGGCGGCGGCGCGCGCAGACCGATCCGCTCGGGAGGCTGGATCCGCTGCCGCCCGGCGGGAGGCGGCGGCGCAGTAACCGGATCTCAGCGCAGCAGGCCTGGATCGCGCTGTCGCGTGAGGGAGGCGCGCGTCCGGGGCGAGGGGTGGCATGACCGGGCGGCGCGCGGAGGCTGGATCTAGGTCGGGCGACGGCAACGGGCGGCGAGGCGGCGCCGATCCGAGGGAGGCGCGGTCGAGCCGGAGCGAGGAGGCGCGCCGAGCCGGCGAGGAGGCGGCGCCGATCCGAGGAGAGGCGAGGTGCTCGAGAGGAGGCGAGCTCGGAGGAGGAGCGCGCGCGCGCGGGAGATCGCCCGAGTGAGACTCGATCGATCTCACTCGGTCGATCGGTCGATCTAGGGTTGGGGGTGTTATAAAGGATTAGATATTTTACAATTTAGTCCTTAGAGTTTTTTAAAATTGCAATTAAGTCCTTGTTAGAAATCTTCTGATTTAGACTTTGATTTAGACTTCCAGAGTTCCGTTTTCTTCGCCTCAAGATGCGTGTAAGGCGTCGCCTCACCTCGCGCCTTACCGCTTAAAAGTTGAGGGGGGTGGGTCGCCTCGCCTCGCCTTACCGCCTTAATAACTATGATCAATACTTAGAGAGATAGTAGCCATCACCACCCAAATGAACCTCAATCCCCAAGAAGTAGCTGAGTGGTCCCAAATCATACATTATAAATTGTTCACTCAATTTCTTCTCGACAAATGTCACAGTCCATATCGTCTCCTGTGATCATCATATCTACATACAGCATAAGCAAAGTACGACCCTACTGAGCAGTGTGAACGAACAAGGTAGGATCATGCTCACTCGGAGAAAACTAGCAACTCTAATTATAGAACTAAAAAACCAAGCACAAGGAGACTGCTTGAGAACATATAGAGCATGCCGAAGACGGTAAATATAGCCTGTAGGAGCCTCAATACCTAGGGGTGGCTGCATATAGACTTCCTCATATAGATCACCATGAAGAACGATATTCTTGACATCCATTTAAGATATAGTCCATGACCGGCATTGCAACAGTGATGAGAGTACGAACTATAGTCATATTAACAACTGGAGCAAAAGTCATCATAATCTTGACCATAAGATTCACCTCCTAACCAAAACCGACTCACACATATCATATATAACTCGCTTGAAAAGCAATCCGGACTCTATATATAGCAACTAATTCATTATCCTAATTTACAATGTCAATCCTTTCCTAATTCTATCTTGTCTTCTGAAACCAAACTACCGCTACCAACTGTAGCCCATCAAGCCGTGCCGGATCCTGCAACCACCGAGCCAACGCCAGCGCCAGAAGTAGTTCTTTGCACCAATGCTCAAGGTCGAATCGATGAGACCATCTTACACAATGTTTGCCACTTTGCCCCACTCGGGTTCCAAATCCGTGCAGAATCTCACGGCTATCACTGCACGGCAAGCCGATCGAGAAAAACCGCCGGTTTTTTATTTAATTCAAATTTAAAATTTTAATTGTAAAAGTTAGTTTCTCTAATAACATGCCCTGTTAGCATTAATCCTGTGTGCATGTAATCTCTTAGTATCCCATGTGCATGCAGTCCTCTTAATGGTGCAGTCTCTTAGTATTTATGCATTGCATGTGCATGCCTCTTAAGTGCTGCGCATGCCTTGTCTCTTGGAGTCTTGTGCATGCTGTGCATGCTTCTTAAAATCCTGTGCAGTCTCTTAGTATTCATGCATTGCATACGCATGCCTCTTAAGTGTTGCGCATGCCTTGTCTCTTGGAGTCCTGTGCATGCTGCGCATGCTTCTTAAAGTCCTGTACAGTCTCTTAGTATTCATGCATTGCATGCACATGCCTCTTAAGTGCTGCGCATGCTACTTAAATTCTGCATGTATCTCTTAGTAAATTGCGTTGCAGTTATTGTCTATGAGCTGATTGCTATAAATAAAAGGGGAAGAAAAGAGCAAAAGTTAAGCAGCCATTATTGCTTCCTTTTAATTTGATTTCTGATGGTCGGTAGAGAAATATTGTGTTCCATATGCTTGAGGCTTAAAGAACATTCGCGTTGGAGCACAATGTATTCCACCGGTTTTTCTGGTTTTTTCACCGGTTTTGCCGGTTACCGGTCTCCTCTCGCCCCGCCCACAAAATTCAGTTGCCAAATTTTGTCCGGTTTTTATTCAGGATTTCCGGTTCATCGCTGCTTGCTGGCCGGATTTGCCTGTTCGTTTTTCGATCCTTGGCCCCACTACGAGACCATAACAGGTATGAAAACTAATAATTTTGGCATGGGTCCAAGGTTCTAAGGCCTTCAACCATGGCATTATCCATGAAAATTAGACACCTCAGTTAGTGGTATTGGGTCAAAGATCCATTAAGATATTAATTACAAATGATTATATGTAATATATCTTTACAGCAAGCAAAAAATTCACCATGACTTCTTTCCTAGGCATTAGATTATATATAATATATTTTTACAGCAACAAAACTCAAGGTTGTGAGGTAATAGCACACATGTGGGTACAAAGCAGTCTAAAAACCAACCTAGAACAAAAGGCATAAGCACAAAATGATTATAAAATCTTGCAAACAGAATATAGATTTTACCTCTAGATAAAAACGTCCATCTGGAAGTGGCTCGCACCTACAAAATTTATGAAGAGAGATAAGACTTAAAAGTATTACTAGAAACCTCATAGATAAATAAGGAGCAATTAAACTTACTCTAGAATTTCTACCTCACAGCCACAGTCAGCTACAGTACCCGTAGCTGAATCAATAGCAACCTGCAATATTCAAGTAAAAAAATTAATGAATGAACCCTTGAAAACAGACAGATGATTTAAGATTAGTTAGTAACCATTCCCATTCGATGATTCCCTTCCATTATCCTCCTTACCTGTTTCATAACAAAGCTTAAAAGATATTGCAGAAACACAACCTACCAACGTTTTGAAGACATAAAAAATAACCAACAATAAGCTGCATGTCTTTCTTCCTCAAAAAAAAAAGATTACATTTCTTTCCCAAGATAATTACAGCTTAATGAAAATGGATGGATAATAATACGAGTCAGGTATGCAGATAAGAAACAATATTTTTTTTCTACCCAACTGGCTGCACAATGAGATTTCAAAACGTGAAAGATACAAAGATCTTATCAGTTATGACGCCTTTTTTTCTTTGCACTACAACCAGGACTTAGGGTACAAATCAGGTTCTAATTATTTAACCCTGGAACTTTGTGCACAAAGCTTTCTCAGAAAATACGATGAACCTTGCTTAGTTATACCTGCAAGCTAGATATCAACATGCAAATATGTACTGGATTTTTTCAGATAACATGAAAAAATGCATTGTTGTCCACAAATGCATCTGATAGAAAACACAACTAAATTTTATGAAAGTTGTACCATCAATCTGTAGCGAGGTTCAAATATGTTCAGTGCCATCTTTTGGCAGGAAGTACAACATCCATAACAAACAGAGGCATCAAATCAACGCCTGCATATGTCGTAGTCTCATGTTCTAACTTCCTCTCAGCATATTCTTCAGGGAAATTTTTCTGAATTATGTTGCTCAACGTTACACTGAAGCATTTAACCATAACTGCCATCAGAGACACATGGATGCATGGAAGAAACGAATTTTTAGAGAAAATGAATCAATTTAACTTTATAAGACAACTTAGGATACCTTATAGGATAGGTTCTTGGACCAATAAATAGAACTGTCCGACACATGGGGCACTTATTGCCTATTGGAAATAGCACATAGTGTGAAGGTCAGAACTAAACAAAATCAGCTAATCAGGTATGTGCATATTTGCTAAGCTCACCATGATCCATTGACTGATGTAGACAAGGGCGACAAAACGAGTGCCCACATGGAGTGGTAACTGGTTCAAACAATAGCTTAAAACATAATGTGCACTCGAAATCATCAGTCCTATCTAACCTTGGCCGCCTTGCTCCAGCTGCAATATTTGTATTTCTATCCAGATCACTGAGACAGGTTTGCAGGGTATGGCTGTACATGTAGCAAACGAATGTTATACAATGTGCCAGAGGATCATTATCTTTTTTATGAAATATAGCAGGAGAGCTGCTAATTTCATTTAATTCGAGGAGGGACTACAGGGAAGAAAAAAGGGAAAGGAAGTCGAAAAAACAGAGAAGCAACAAAGCAGAAAACAGGGGAGGGGGATGATCATTATTGACTTAACAGATGTATGCTAGCTATGCAGTGAAATATTGATATCTTTTTGCATCAATAACCACACCTGAGGGGATCAACTTGAAGACCAGCAAGAAGGGCCTCACGTGCATCGTGATATCGCTCCAGCTGCATATCAAGGTGTTTTCAGATTAGATAAGCAAGTCTGCGAGGAAAAATATCTCCAATATAACACGTACACAATATGCAACACTGATTAGCAATAGATGATAGTACAAGAGGACCTGAGATGATATGAAATTTATGTAGAACTAATCTAAGATCAGCTAATGGTTCTCGTAATGGTGTTCTGTGCATAATCAAAGGATAAAGCAACATGACAGTAAAAAAAGTTTAATGCTGAGAAGAGTACTAGAAATTACATATTTTTTATAAAACTAGAAATTACATATCAGAAAGTTGAAACTAGGCGGAAAAAAGTTTACGACAAAACACCTAATGTAAAAAAATTAGAACAAAATACCATGGTAATTTCATAGCAGCAAATATTTAAGAGATAAATGCACCAACTGTACTGTACATGTACTTTTTTCCCTTTTTACAGATTACCACCAGTACTTTGAAACTCGGCAATTTGCCACATGTACTTGAAATTTTTGGCATACTATGTATATTTTACCACGTGAGATTTTGGGATCAGGTGGTAAATTTCAAGTTATGTGAAACGGAATGTAAATACAAGTGGAAAAACGTATCATTTTTTAAGTACGTGTGGGAATTTGCAAAACTGCAAAAGGTAGATGTAGAACATTAGCGCATGCAATTTTCTCAATACTTAAATGAGAGGAGACAGCATCAGGCTAAATGACCAAAATGTTTAACAAAGTGAAGCACTTGCACATTGGAATACTCAATCCTAGTCAGTACTCAGTAGAAATTTGCTGGTTAAATTGAATTCTTTTATCCAGGAATAAATGTCAAGAGCCTGTCCCTAACAAAAAAAAAATTGGAGGCAAGATCTATGTAAAGTGCACAAGTCAACTTACAAGGCCTTACCAGAATAAGCGCATATGCCTTGAGAAGATATGGTCTAGGAGAATTCCTGCAGATAGCAATCACCTTCTCCGCATCCTTCAGAGCTAACTGTAATAAAGAACAAACTATAAAGAACATTTTACTTAAAAAATAAGAACTAGTGCGTTGTTTATTCACTTAAATTTCACATCAGGCGCTAAAAAATTATTTCAATTACTCATGCCTCTGCATGTGTTGTAGGATCAAGGCCATTCAATGGCTGATACTCTGAGTCTGCTGCTGATCTCTCCCTCAACAGTTGACTTATCCTGTCAAAAAGGCAGCCACAATACCACAATATGGGCATGAATCCAGCTAACATATCCATATAGAATTGCAAAGCAAAAGTATTATAAAAAAAGCATGTAGTTGGTTAACCGTGTTGTATATGGATGGCATCAATAGAGTTAAATGATGCAAAAACATTGTCAAGGAACTCACATACAGAAAGCAGAACTTCGATTGCTAAGTATAATGGGATCTCCTGGTCTTAAATTTTGAGCTTTAGAGTAAAAGGAAATTGCCTGAAAGAAAACCATACCAAGTATCATAAACAAGGAAGTCACCAGAATACAGAAGTCAAGTTTGTACAAGTGAAGACCTCATGACAAGCAAAACAAGTACTGCAGAATGACATAAATGAGCGCCAATGCTACCTATCTCAAGAACAGGAAAAATATAGACTCTCTCTGCAAAAAAGTTACAGAGAAATGACCCAATAAAAAATACTGATATAGCCAAGAAGAAATTCAGGATGAAGAAATATTTCTGTTAACTCAATAAGGTGATGAAATGCATTTTCACTACAAGGTTTCTTTTGTTACTAATGTTCCATAGTAACTCAATATGGTGGGAACTTTATCTTTCAAAACATATTCAATTAGGAAACATCCAAAACCTCTATGTTGAACAATTAAACAAACAGTTTTTTATGCCGTTACAGTTAATCAGTTATTAGTGATATGACAAAAATAACAAGTCCAAATAAAAATGATTTAAAGTAGAAAATACAAGGAAATAAATTTTAAATTTGAAGGATCCACAAATTAAATAGCTTCAAAAAAATTAAAAACACAACCAACATTACTTAATAAATGGATCAAATATTACAAAGTAAACCCAAAAAAGAATTCAGAGAGACTACAGAAAATATCAATTGAAGAAAACAGTTCTGAAATATACAGAACAAAAACGCACCTAAGAAACTGAAAAGAAAGTTCATAAAAGAAATAAATCAATCAAGTATACAGCATAGATAAATCACAAAATAAAAAATTTAGGAATGTTGAAACGAAGAACAAAATAATTCCTTCACTATAAAACAAAGTAAAAATGTCTTTACTTTAATTACATATCATGTCTATCACATAGCTCAAGGAGCCTTCGATAGCATAAGAAAAATAAACACATCTCAATTATATTAGAAAAAGATGTTTCAATAAGTTTATGGTATCTAGTCTACAACTTCTAATAAACAGAACTGAGAAAAGAGGGTCAAGTATGAGAAGTTGGAAACAAAAGTGGGGCTAGTGGGGAACATTATTCAAATATTCCTGTAGCAGTGCAGCAACAACCGGGACATTTCTACCACTCTTTTGAGGTGCTACTTCCTTTAGCACTCCTGGTTTAGGAAAAACAGAAAGCTACCAATGTCAAATATGGCATCACGTTACCAACTACATGACTAGAAGAATGCCCAAATTGCAGAACTATACCATTTTGGGCACAAAAATCTGATTTTCAAAATATACAAGCCTCAATGGTTACTGCTCAGTCATCCTTCTGATTAAGGAATGTCAGGCATTATACCAACAAACATCATCAACATAAGTAAAATTCCAATCTCTGGAGGGTGAAACTAATGCAAACATACTACATTTCCTTTCCAATGCTGGTACAGAAAAATATCTCAGCCACATTAACTGTATGTGCTGGTATGAAAATTTTCTCAGCTGCCACATTAACTTGTTGTATGTGCTAGTTACTTCGACCATACTGTCGTGGCAGGAGTGCAGGACCCTGGAAGGCAATGACCCACCAGTTGATACAATGTGTAGCTCCTCTCTGCTGAAACCTGTATGCAAAATTGTAGTCGCTGGCACCGATCCAGCCTCCCGATACTGGAAAATCACTTCGGATGCACCCAGGGGCGGTCCTAATGTAGTTCATGGGTGTTCAGTTGAAAACCCAAATTTTCCGAGGAAATACCATGTATTTAGTAGGTATATTAGTTATATATAGTGATACATTGGTCCAAATACTTCATATTTATACCTCTAATAGATTCTAATCCACTCCCGCACCTCCCTCCCAATTCATCTCAAAAACTGTAGCCCAGCTAAAGATTCAAGGAGGTCAGGCTAGCTATCGAGCTATTATCGTGCTTCATTCGAAATTGATATAGTTCGACTTTAAATCATTTTATTTATCTTTGAAGTGGTTGTTTTAAATTTGAGCTAATGAGTCACTATCGAGTTGAGCCTCATTAACTTTTTTCATTCGAAATTGACACATTTCAATTTTTGAACTCATTAACTACTGCAACCGCAACAGTTTTAATTCAAGCCCAAACAAACATTTTTGCCAGCTGACTAGAGAGAGGGTGAATAGATGGTTTGAATTTTTTGGCCAAAACTGAAGCAAGCGAGCAGTGGCTACCACTAAGCAAACACCTAGTGGACCACCTAGGAGCTGGGGCCCCAAGTATTAGAATAATTAGATATTCTTCCATGTATATACCTTCCATATATGCGTTTACCATGTATGCGTCTTCCATGTATATACTTTCTTTGTATGCCTACTCCAGGCCAATATATATACAAACACCACACAGCTAAAAGGCTGGGGTGGCTTGTATATATATTGACCTGGAGTAGGACTCCAATCTATCTCTACTCTTCTACACCAAGAGGGAGCATGCGGTGGCAACGGCTAAACCGCCGACGACATCAAGGCAAGCACCTCACGCCGACAAAAAGACAAGTGCATCCCCATTTCTAAGTCCCAATCCCATATTCCCAATTCAACATTTTTTTCCTAATTATTTTACAATTTCTTTAAATTATTTGAAATGTTGTCTCTAGTATAAATAACTTGTACTTTGATTTTTGCTACTATAGATTAACCTCTGTTTCTTCATTAAAACAATATCTTATTAACTCCAAACACCCATCCTGAAAATCCTGGGTCCGCCGCTGGATGCACCCATTCCCATCGACGAAGGAACCAATTCAGCACCAAGGGTACACTACACGGCACGCCCATCAGCACACATCGCTAACCCACCCTAGCTCTGTTGCACAAACTAGCCCCAGCCAGCCCCCAACCCAGTTCCCATCTTGTGCCGATTACTGAAGCATCCGCCATCAAACAAACAATCAGACACATTCAGGTTCATGACCTACACCGGAATGCCCACTCCGTGGGCTACAGTCGCAGCACGAACAGAGTGGGGGCGAAGGAGGGGGCTTAGTTAATGATTACCCCGTCGAAGCGGCGCTCGCGGAAGGCGTGGGCGCCAGTTGCGCGAGCTCGAACACCTCGCGGTACTTGTCCGGGGGCATCCCCATCTCCTCCTCCCTCTCCACCTGCGCAGCCACAACGAGAAGGGAATTCCAATTCAGCACGCGCGCGCGCAGCTCAAGTAAATAAGCAGGCAAACCTCCGCCCGGTTCGAGGGAGGAGAAGAAGCGCAGCGAATTGGACGCACCCATGGGAAGTCCTCGGCGACGAGCGCGGCGGAGAAGGAGGCGCCCAGCGAGGCCATTGGGGGAGAAGAGAGGTGGGTGGGAGAGTAGGGTTTGGATTGGGGGGGAATGGAGATGGGGAGCAGGGGATTTGGACTTTGGAGGAGGGGGAGAGGGAGCATGCGGTGTTCGTGCGCCGATGCCCAGTAGTTTTTGCGCGGCTGCGACCGCGCAGACGTGTCCCCCGATTTCCTAAGGAGTGCGATGTTTCATCTCGATCCCTATTTTTTCGCTCAGGAATTCAACTAGGTCCTTTTTTACATTTATGATATTTCCATTTGGTCTATCTACTTGCATGCTGTTATGGTAAAAAAAAAAGCTAGTTTTTTTACTGTTGTCATGAGTCTATCAAGGTGCGTTTGGTATGCATTAAAGGAAAATTTTACCGGTTACTCTCAAAGAAAAGAGAAAAAAACCAGTTGAAGTGATATTTGGCCGCTATTGTCCACAAAATGAAGTTTTCAAGCAACGATCATTTCGTAGTGTCCAAAAATTGAGAAAGAAAGTTCTTCTAGAAAACAATTATAAAACATAATGGAGCCACGAGACCATACAATGGTGTGGTGGTGTGTGACAAGGTAGTTGCCATCAAAAACGGATTCTTCAACTAAATCTGCTCAAGAGGCTGGCATGTGGAGATCATGATCGCTCGATCTTGGTTGCAGCCATCAAGACAGGGCATTACATCACAAGCTCCCCCTGTATAGATATTTCCGAGAGATCAAAACAGAGTAAATACTGTCTTAGCTCAACATGCTAAAGAGATCGGCAAGTATGTTGTTTACATTGCGTAGTCCAACGGTTCTCCCTAATGTACTGTCCTGTGATTGTATGATGTAAACTAAACGCATATTTAGATGATTAATGAAAAACTATCTCCTTCCCTCGCAGAAAGAAGTACCTATATGTCATGACACATCATCATTACGGATTTTAGATAATGTTGTAAACCACTTATATAGGTTCTAGACTTTTGTGATGTGTTCGCACTCCTCCATTCTATCACCTTCGCACATATTGTTTCCTAACTCGTTAGCTCACCTACCAAGTCACCACCACGTTGTTGCCATCGCATCCTATCAGGCCTTGACGACTCCATTACCTATTTCTACCCTTCGTTCAATGCTATGACCAAATATTGGTAAACAACATGTGAATTGGAGCACAAATATTAGACAAACTTGATTTTAAGGGAAAGTCAACGCACACTATTTAGGAAAGAAAATAAAAAAGATATGCGGACCTAGCTAAACTTTATGTGGAGCACAGAGATCTCTATTGAAGTTTACTCATTTGTACCTATCCTAATATAGCCTATTTTTTGTATTTTTTTAGTTTTTTAGTTTTGATTTCTCTAAAAACTGAAATAAACAGGATGATTTATCCAAGTAATTTCTCAAAACCATTTTTTCAAATGGTTTTTCGAACTCTCAAATGTGTTATCTTCGAACTCTCAAATGTGTTATCTATATCAGTGTCTCCATCATTTATCACCGTCTTAAAAAATATAGATAAAAACTATCAATTATATCCAAAAGAACAGTACTAGATGCCCCGGTCACCCAGCCGCTATGTTTCTGACTTGTGGTGCTAAAGATCGCGGGGCCCACAGGCGGTGTCCCTGCGAACCAACGACACCACGCGACGCGGCGGTGACTTGCCCTCGTGTCGACCGCAGGCGGAGCAGCGTCTCGGATGTTTGGCTCCAGGGGTGGCACCGCGCACGGCTGCGCTCCTGCAGCAGCCGACAAGTGGCAAGTGTCCACTTTTAACCCAAATCCAGCTCTCCGCAACGAGCTCAACAAACGCGTCCTTTCCTCTTTTTACCGCGTTGTCCAGCCGAACGCCAGCTGTTTAGCTGCCTTGTGCTCATGTTTGGCTTCTTGCGCCTTGGCTGCACTGCACACCAGGAGTGGCCAAGTGGTTTCTTTATTTTGCATTACCTGGTTGGTGAGGTCTTGTGCGTGTCTTTGGTGCTGACATTTGTCGCAACTAGCAAACTTACAAAAAAAGCCTTTCCTTTTCGCCTCCTACTTTTATGTTTTATGTAATAACTAGCTTTTTATAGCAATTAAATTTTAAATTTAGTGTTTTTAAAACGAGATTTATAAGTTAATTATAATAGATATTATAGTAACTTCATCTATATCAGCTAAAATTATATATAAATGTATTTTTTTGAACTCTCTCCCAAACAAATAAAAGCCATAACCTATAACTAAAAATTATAAACTATAGTCTAAAACAATAGACCCATAATCATACATTAGGCGACTAAAATTACTTCGTGGGAGCATTACATGTCACGACAATAATTTCTCTACAGAGTATCGGCTAAAGGCAGGACAGCCTCATGTTGTGCTTCACACTTTCCCATTATCAGCATCTTGATCTCTCTATACTGCTAGGACAAGACCGGTCATCTTGGAGCCTCTTGATCTCTGCCACGTACCATTAATACGCTGCGGATCAGTCGTTACTCAATTTTCTCCCAAGGGCATCACTTCTGTCTTTGAAATACCGTGTGGTACTTTTAACAATTATGATCTATTTAGAAGTTACAATTAGGTCTCTATCGAGCTTAATGAGTTATTATTAAGTTTATTAAAAAATTAATATAGTTCAATATAAAATAATTTTATTTATTATTTAAGTCCACCATCGAGTCGAGCCTCGTTAACCTTTTTCATTTGAAATAGACTCATTTCAATTTTGAATGTATTAACCAAAGCAATTTTGATTCAACCTTATGAGCTTTTTTTGCCAACCCTAATTACAACATTTATAAACCACAGTTTTTAACATATTAACCATAAGATACTACAATTTATAAATACTAAAATATTTTGCAGTTTCGAGAAAAACTATGGTGTGTTTGGGAATTACAATACTATATACAGTATTTTGTTATTTGCTATCCTAACTAGATGTTACAAGAAAACTAGTTATGCCTAGATGCATGCTCATACATGTATATAGCTTTTAGATTTTACTCCTCAAATCTTGGAAGCCCGGTACGTTGATGCCAGGCTTGAGCATCAACCAATGATGCTGCTCCTTTTTACTTTATGCATGCCACAGAGAGACGAAAACGGGTTGAGGCCTATACGGCCATGCACAGTACTACATAAAAAAAATCAGTTGGTAATTCGTATATTATATCTATCTTTCCCCTTATCCTTCTCATAAAATGGTTCGTGTGGACTATTTTCCACCCCGGCCCGGCCCATCCAAAACCCTTCGAATCACCGCCCCCAAACGCTAAATCTTTTTGATGGCTTCTGCAGCCAAGGAGAGAGGGCGTCGTCACCTCTTCCCTCCTCGCTTGTCACCCTCGACCACCGTCCGACCCGCTCCTCGCTGCACTCGCCCCATCCATCACCATCACCGGTCACCATCCCACACTCTCTCGTCGTGCTTGCCCTCATCCGCATTGGCGTCCATGGGAGGCCGCCACCGTCCTCCTCCTCTCTCCCAGCATCCTCCCTCGCTAGCCCAACCCTAACCGCGCCGCC
>JAYEVJ010000386.1:0-133754 GCA_036346265.1 Melocanna baccifera
TGTCCATGCGTATGGGGATGTATCTCTTTGTATTTCGCTCTTGATTCAATGAATGGAAATCTGAAGTTTTCTTCGGTTCGTGCTCTCTGTGTTCTCTATTCTTCGTTCTCCTCTTTTGGTTGATTTCTGAGATTTCGTGTTTTGAGTTCTTGCTTGTTGGGAAGGCCCAAAATGGGTTGCTATGACATAGGAGATGCCCAAAAGCCATTTGGCTAGTTAATCCTATGAGCAAACCCAGTTTAATCTCTGGTTTTAAGTTTGGGGTTGCTCTGTTCTTTAAGTTCCCCTTCTAGGGTTTTGGTGAATTCTTATTTCCCTTGAAGAAATGGCATGAAATTTGATCTGGATTATCCTATGGCTATTTTTAACATATCTGCAAAATTTCATAGCCAAAGGATCATGGATTTGAGAGGAATTTGAGTTTTGGTTGAACCCTCTGTACTTTTTCAGTTTTTGGGAAATTTCTGAAATTCTTGAGTTTTTTGTTGTTTTCTCACGTTGTTTGGAGCCCCTATGATATTTAGTTTATGTTCCTGGGTCTTGGTCTAAAAAGAAAAGAATCATTTCTATATTTTTTTTCTTGGAAATGGCAAGAATCTGAATTTTCAGCTTCTTCATTCTTGTTTCAATCTGCAGAGAAGTCTTTCCAGTTGCTATTCTTCGCTCAGCCAGAGTCGTTTCTTCTATGCCAACTCGTCGGCGGTTTTGTTTCTTTGATCATCTCGGCAAGATAGTCTTTTGGAAAGTTTGCAGATTGTTAATGATCCGAACAGCAGATGGTTTCAGCTTCTTTGTTTGCTTTTCGCCGCAGATTCCAAAGGCGCTTTGGCTCGCCTAGTTTCTTCGTGTTTCGCCAAAAATCTGCATGTAGTTTGTTCTTCGTTTGGCACATCACAAAGTCCAAGTCATTCTTCTTCCAGCGTGAGTTTCTCCATTTAGTGCTTTTCTTTTTATTCTTTTGCTGATCTTCAACCTTTTTGCATGCGATCCAGACGGTGTTATTTTCAGCTGAAATTTTTACTGGTTAATCTCTGATTTATGCTGATTTTTTAGTATCGCATGCGTTTAAGATTTCAGCAAAATTAATTTTCTGTGAGTTGCCTTGTTCTATATCTTTTTGAAAAATCAGTGTACGAATTCTTGAGGACGTATCTTTGAAGAGAACGACATTCACCCCCCCCTCTGTCGTCATTTCGGTCCTACAATTGGTATCAGAGCCGGTTAGCTCTTTTCAATAGATCTTAACCGGTCTCAAGAGCCATGGCGATGAACAAGTACTCGACCAAGTCGCCCGTTTTCGACATACATCCAGGCCCAGAGGTACGCCATCTGGCGCAAGGTCAAGGTCCGGTTTGTTATTCCTGCCGATGAGAACATCAATGTCAGGAATATGGCTGATGTTGAGGCGAATGCAAAGGCAAGGAACATCATCATCCGTGGCCCGAGTCGAGTGAGTTTGATCGCGATATCTCATATTTCGTCGCCGATATTTGGGAGACCATCGATGCTTACCATGAGGTCACCACCCAAATAAAGACGATGACGACAGACCAGCCTGCGAGATTATAACAAGTTTGAAATGCTCGCTGGCGAGTCCCTTAATGAGTGTTTTGCGTGTTTTCACAAGATTCTGAGCAACCTCCGAGCGGTCGGTCTCACATACTCCGACTTGGATAACGCCGATGATACTCACCGCACTCGATCACGTGTTTGGGAGATGAAAGTGACTACCATCAAGGACACTACGGACTCTCGACTTTGACTCTGATGCGCTGTATCGCCTCAAGACTCACGAGATTGACATTGTCTCTCAAGTCGGTCACAATGATGGCCCTAGTCACCGATCCGAGTTCGCCTCGGTCTTTCATCCGATTCATTGTGGTGGTTTCTCCCTTGCTGCTCTCTGTGATGTAATTGATGATCAGTTAGAGCAGCTCGAGGATGAGCAAGTGGCCCTCCTAGCTTGGAAGTTTTCTCATGCTTACAAGAGGAGGAGGGACAGAAAGAGGAGAGGACCTGTCATTTGCTTCGAGTGTGGTGGCCCCAACCACATTCGGGTAAATTGCCCCAAGCTGGAGAAGGGCAAAGCTGACTTCGGCGGTTCGAGCAAGAATGACTACACCGACAAGAACCGCAACAAGAAGCCTCCAACGCATCCATAAGGCAAGAAGAAGTTCCGCGACTTCGGGAAGGCCAAGAAGCTCTTCCACCGCGTCCTCGCCGCGTTCGATGACCTCGATCTCAGTGAGGTGGAGGGATGGAGCGACGACGATGGGACGGGTGACCAAGACCCCAAGAGCGGCGATGACTTCTCCGGCATGTGCTTCATGGCCCTCGAGGGCAACCTGAGCGACAGCGAGCTGCTCGGACGAGGTATGCCCCACCTACAACCAACTCAATCATGCTTTTCTTAAGCTTGGTAGATTTCATGCTAGAGCTAGGGCTAGGTGTACTGAGTTAGAGAAGGAAGTAGATAGATTGTCACTAGAGATTATTGCTCTTACATCTACTCCCTTTAGTGATGATTGTGATACATGCTCTGCTTTGTTGGGTGATATGGAGAAGTTAAGGATCTCGTATGATAGTTTGTCCTCCGAGCTTGATATTGTTAAGGTGGAGAATCTTAGTCTCTTGGCTGAACTAGAAATGAATAGGATTGCTTCTACTTCATCTACTCCTGTTGAGACTAGTGCTTGCACCTCATGTGAGGATAAGGACAATGCTTTTAGAGGTCTTGACACCATGCTGTTGGATCTGCCTGAGACTTGTGAAAACTGCAATAACTTGAAGATGAACCTAAAACGGGCAGATCATAAAATATCTGAGTTGTATTCTTGGTTGCTTGAGCCAGTTGCTTCATGCACGAACTGTCCTAAATTAACTGCTGAACTTGAATCTGTTTCCAAGCAGTTTCAAGAAATGATTGATCACAATAAGAAACTAGCTAATTATGCTTCTAAGGACCCTGTTAGCTCACCATGCAAAAATTATGAAAAACTAAAAATTGATATGATTGCATTGGATGAGAAATTAGCTCACTAATTGGTTGATCAATAGCACCGAGGGCATAACCAGGGTTTTCTACTTGCGACAGTAATCCGAGATGGAGATAGCACCCTGGACGAGGGTCCAAAATTCTATTTCCAAATAAATGGCACGTGTCTCAGTATTATCACAGAACAAGCCCTCAATGTTTGTCCGGACAACATAGGCGGTGGTGTTCGAGGCAATCACCATGCCAAGGAGCTCAGTGGAGATGGATCCATAAATCCATAAGAGGACGAGAGCATCGAGGCACTTCCACTATCCTTCGGAGGAAGAAGTAGTAGCATCCTTGACATGGTCATCGAGCACATATTTGCACAGGGTAACCTCGAAGAGGCCTCGCCATTGGAAGTAGTTAGCAACCTGGAGATCAAGAGTGATCGGAACCAGGGTCTTTATGCTAACCACAACAACAGCCTACGCCCAGAGGGCAGCCTTTAACAGCGGCATCGCCAGTGCCGTCGTTAGTGTCGCCCATAGATAAATAAGAGGAAGAAGGGTGGCAGGTGGGAGAAAAAGTTTCTCAAAGAGGATGCTCTGATACCATGAAGGCTTATAGAAGTGATGCACTTGAGTGATTCATTGAAATACCAGGGATATATACATTACAACGAGCTAGCCAAAAGCTAATGGGAAAGCAACTCCTAATTAATCTCCTGGTTAGCAAGGTGTCAGGGTGTCTGGAAGCGAGGCATTGCATTCTTCATGCATGCAGCGAGGCATCGCATTCTTTCATGCATGCAGCGAGACGTCGTCAAGGCATCTGGTAGGCTAACAGGAAGGAGTGAGTACTGATGTAGTGGGGTGCAAACCAACAGATAGGATCTGAGGAGGTTTGATTAGTTGTTCTAGTTACCTGTGTATGCTAATATTAAATTTGATTTTTAGTATGATTTATTTGTGGAAATTGTAACCCACAGATCAATTTGTGTGATCGAATCCATTTCTAATTTCACTGTATGCTATTCTGGGCCGCCTCCATCGCGACAGCTATTTACTGCCATTACAGAATGCAGTTTGTATGTGGGTTTTTTTGCTATGGCTAATACATTATTGAAGCAGTTTATAGTTTTTGGTCTTAGCGTGAGCACTTATGTGAATAAATCGAATATCAACAAGTCACTTCAAAAATGTTGTCCTAGTAAACAGCTTTATAACAATAATGAAGAAGCCATCCCATTTGTTTATTTGTTTGAGATAAACATTTGACGAAAGCTGAAAAGAACTCGGTTGCATTTACTACAAGTCGTGGTGGCTTGGCAGCGTCGTTACGGTGCCTCCTCGCACCCAACATCAAATTTTGAGGTAATTGTCTGAGCTTTAGAATATCTGAAAGATGACATAATCCATTTTAGTTGTTTCAATTTAATTGTAAATTCATTTTAGGTTGCTGGAGCAGGTGAGTTTGTAACCATGCTTCATAACTCTTGTGCATTTTCTTTTTTTGGTTTGTTAGTCCCTGATGCAGAGATCATGCACTACAATACTTACCACATATTGAGCTACTACTCTCCAGATATGGCCATCTTTGAGCCTACATATTTAAGTTCTATCATCACTGGCCTTGATTCCACAAAATTCCTTTTGTTGGTAGTGCCAACTCGGTTTACCTCTTTCACACGAGCTCATCTCGCAGATGTGGCAATTAGTAGCTTCAACACTCCCACCAGAGTTTGCTATGGGAAGGTGAACGGCGGTCTTATCATGAGCTATGCCTCCTATCTAGAATCTTCGTCAGGTTTTCGTCAGCTATCACCAAAACCTCTGGCGTCTCCATCAAGTCCGCACTGGCTGTCTCCTTTATCTTTAGTGAAGATGTTCCTAATGCCGCGAGGTATGCAAGAAAAGGAGAGAATAGACCTATAGGGCTTATATGTAATTTTCTTTTATCTTGTAGACTTATCTGTAAGGTGGGAACTTTGTAATGCTTGTTCTTTTAATATAAAATCTAAGAATGTAAACATAAAGCATGTCACAAAATAAAACATAGCTTAAACATGCAACAATGGATACCAAGTAAGCATGTGGATACATGAGGAACATACTCTCAAAAGCATGATAATGAGTAATAAATCATGAACAATACATGTTATCCAAATATGATAAAGCTCACAATATCTATAATCCACAATAAGGCATAAGAGTAAGCAAGCATATATCATGATATATGATGAATTAAGAGTAATACATGCTAGTTTACTTGTTATATATCATGTAGGCATCTCAGTACCTACACACGAGAGTAACAAGGTGCCCAAATCTTAGATCCTAAAGAGTAAGTAAACAAATACTTGAGAACCTAAAGCTTGGACATGCAACCACTAGAAGAATTTGAACCATTTTTTGCGGGTTATGATGCACATGAAGGTTCATACAAGAATATTAAAAAATATCCTTGGAGGCACGCCGCGAATGGACACCTCGATTGGCAAAGCGAGGACCATTTCTATAAAGGTGGTGAAGACCTTGCTTAGAAGCACAATGATGAGAACAAATAGATGCACCAAAAGAGCTCACAAATCCTTGTCATGGGTTTGCACCTCGATAGGGAAAACAAGGTCTACCTCTTCAGAAATGGAGAAAATCCTCCTTCATGGTAGCTTGTAGACTAATACCAAAGCCACAGAAGCCCAGTCTACAATGTTGTCCAAAACCACTAGAAAATGGATCAAAGAAGCTATGAACAAAGTGAGTCCCATGCTAGGCTCTAGAATGTTCATGCTATGAGAAAGACAATAACTGCTCAAAGATTTAGAAGCACGGGCTCAACGCATGCGTTTGGCACGCTGGAAATAGAAATTCAAAATAAGCAATGATGTAAAGATCTACTGAGAGACACGGTCTGAGAGGACAAAACACCATTGTCTCTCAAAAGAGAAGTCCTGTGGGACAAGCTTGAAGAACCATCAACACTACTCAAACTCGTCTCGGCACTAGGTGCACACCATGAGATGGGCAAAGTGTGTCTCTAAAAGTATGACGATGCACACAACACTTGTGTTTGACATTGCGAAACAAAACTCAACAATGTGTCCATCTTTTTTTATACAAAAGGTGCAAATATACTTTTTTTGTGATGAAGTATCATGTGAGGAAGAAGCATCCTTATCTTTAGAAGCTTATTGGACAACATCGAAAGAGCCAACAAGAGTCGCACTAGCAAAGGAAGATTGAAGTCAAACAATGGCATAAGTGCAAACAACAAATGACTCACACTCAACTCTAGAAGATTCCAACTCTGATTGTAAAGAAGTAAGAGAAATCTTCATGACATCAATCTCGGAGTGGAGGCAAATTGTAACATCATAATTGTTAGTATAATTTAAAATCCTTAAATTAAAAATAAATTTTTGAAATTTCCTACAAATTAATAAAGCTTAAAATAAATTTTTAGAAATTAAAATGATTTAATATGACTAAAATAAATATTAACATAAGCTGAAAATATTTTATTTGGACTCCTTGTGTCTCAAGAATTTTTCTAGAATTTTTGGTAAATTTTTTTGGATTTATTTGCTATTTTCTATAGTTCCTTTTTAATTGTTTGAATTTCTGCAAAAGAAAATCAGAGAGAATTCCATGAACAGTATTAGGTCGGCCCAACACTGTTCACGACCTAGCCTCGTACCACCGTCCGGTTACACCCCTGCCACGCGTCGCCCAATCCGACTGCCGCGCCCCGCCCTTGCACCACCGCCACGTGATCGCCCCCCGAGCCACGTGGCGTACATCCTGCGCCCGGAACCCCGCCCGCGCCCTGGACTCGCCCCACGCTGCCCGATCCACACCCGCACCACGTGTCGAGCATCCCGTCGTCGTCTACGACACGGACGTGAGCTCGTCGCCGCAACTGACCTGAATTCCTCGAACCGCGTGCCGCCACCTCCCTCACCTTGCGCCGTCGTCCTCTCACCGAGCACTACCGCTGGAGCCAGCCCCTCGCCGTGCTCCGCCACCGTTCCTCGCTGCCCGGAGCCACCGTCGCCTCGCCGGAGAACCCACTGCTACTCAAGCTCCCGTCGCTGCTTCTTCCCCGCCGAGCCCGCCTTTCTTCCTCACCGGTGAGCTGCCGCCGCTTCTCCACGTTCCTCCACCGCCCGAACTACTGCCGGAGATGACCCCCACCGCCGCACACCCGTGCTCGCGCCCGCTTGTGCCCTCGATCGCGCTCGCCGCCTCTCGTGTCGCCCCTCGGTCTGCGAGCTGCGCTCACGCCGTGCCCTGCACCGCCCATCACATGGCCCGTCCGCCTGATCGGCACCGTCGATCCAGATCTGGATCAACAGCTCAGATCTTACCACGTGTCGCACTCCCAGCCGTCCGATCCCACCGCCGCCACGCCCGACAGCCACGTTAGCCCTAGCCACGTGGCAAGCCACATCAGCCCTAGTGCCAAGTCAGCGCCATGTGGCAGTGCCACGTCATCGCTAGGTGAGCAAAAACCCGACCCCAGTACCACGTTAGCGCCATGTCAGCATGCCACGTCAGTAGTGCCACATGTCAGCCAGCCGTGCCACCACGTTAGCAGCCTGCGTTACTATTTCATGGACCGAGTCCACCGTGGACTCTCCCTCCCATGCACCGAGTCCATGGCACAGTAACTTTTCTGAATTTTCAGCATTTTCTTTAGATTTAATTTTTTGATAGCCCATTCTCCTCCGTCCTAGCTCCGATTGACCCTGTTATTTTTTCCAAATTCATCTAAAATCGAGCTCTACCTTTTAGTTCTAGTCTCAAGGTTTTTAGAGTTCATTTGAATTTTATTTGATTTGTTTTTGTTATTTTGGCCGCTTTCTCTCTCGTTAGATCCCGATTTCGGAGTAGCAGGAGCGACGCTAGAAGACCCCGAGTACCTCGCTGAGCAAAACCATGGCAAGTCATGTATTTTGATCATGTTGAACCCAGTTTGCAATCTATTATTTAATTATTTTTGTTTTAAATTATCTTGCATAGTTACTTTATTACAAATCTTTGTACTTGGTAGTTATCAACCCAAATTGAATTACCCCTTCTTGATAATTTGAATGCCATGATGCCATTGTCACCTTATGTTGGAAAATTACTAGTGATACCATACTAGATGTCACATGGGAGATACGAGTAGTATGCTTAGCCGTGTTTATGTTACGTTGGGTTTATCATCGCATGTGAATAATGAATTTGACTTAATGAGATATGGGATCATAGTTGATGCCGCTATTATAAAATTTGTGTCATGGCATTGGTGTGTTATTGGCGTGGGTTATATAAACTTGATTTTTGCACTTAGGCAAGTAATCGTGCAGTAAATGGGAAGTGTGGATTCACTTCGTGGGATGTGGAAGACCCGAGTAACTTTGAAGACTTAACTTTGTGCGTCATTGATCTAAGTTTTACCGTGCAAACCACATGTCTAGTATGGAATAGACCTGACTGATTAATTTGGGATATTTCAATTTCAATCTCACCATTGTGATGAACATGGTTGCTGATTTCCATGAGGCGCAAGGGGGTGTGATGTGAAACCCTAGCGGACGGGATTGAGTTGAGGTTGAACATTGTAAAGGCCTTGTTGTGATTTCCTTAGTACGAGGCTAATCATATCGTGTGGATACAGTTGTGCAACCTCTACAGAGTGTAAAACTATTTGAATAGCCGTGTCCTCGGTTATAGACAATGCTTGGTGTTGTGGGGGTGGCCCAACCCCCCGTGACTGGGCCTCGCAACGGGTATAATATGTAATAGGCTCAATAGTGTAGAGGTGTAAATATATCCATGTACCCTCACCCTTTGTAAATACTAAGGGGTAGAATGGGGATTTCCTATTCTACCCCACTGTATATAAACCCCCAGGAGGGGTGGGAGGGGCATGGCCCTCTCATTCTCACCAACTCTCTCCCAGATCTGGCTCTCCTCTTCCTCTCCTACGAGTCCTCTTCTTTACTGTTTGGCCCGTAGCCACAACAGATGGCGCCATCCGTGGGACTAAGCTAGAAGCTACGCAAGGATGCTAGGGGTAGCTACCACCGATGGGGCTTCCTAGCGCGGAGCGGAAGGATCTCAGGCCGCTCGTATCGTGAGGCATCGCAGATAAGTTCATCTTGTCGCTAGCCTGTTCGCTTCGGAATATATATGCACCTCATTAGATATTAGATATGGCGAGGTGTTGTAAGCATACGATCCGCTGTGAACTCTCATTTCTTTCCGCATCCAGATCCGCAGCTCATAGGGAAGTAGTGTCTTGACTAGGTGGCGTGGCTCCCGAGAGTCTCCGCAGCGCTATGCCTCCGAAGTCGAGGTCCCCGTGTCAAGCCTCCGCAGCACGCCCGACCCGCCATAATTCATTGTCACGAACGCCGCAGATAAGTCCATCTCGACGCTGGCCTGCTTTGTTTTGGCACACACACACACACATATATATATATATGTATATATATATGTATGTATGTATATATATATGTATATATGTGTGTGTGCATATCATATGAGGCATTCCGTCTCGTCGGCGTGACTCAAGATCGCCTCGCCAAGCCTACGCCCGGTGTTGGGGTCGCCGTGGCCTCCGCTAGGCGACTTCCATGCTCGCGCTTCGTGATGGTGTCGAAGTCACCGCCGAGCCCACCGGCCCACGCCCGTCCGCAGCAAAGATCGTCGCGTGTCGAGCGGAGCTCGTTTTGCATCGGCGCTGCCTCGCGCGACCACATTCCATGCATACACAAACTACTTGCATGCGTGCATGGAACACCCAAATACCCATTTACGTATCCACCCATGCATGCATGAAATATTCATTCGTGGACTCATCCATGCATGCACTAAATGTTTATTTGCGCACTGGCCCATGCATGTGGTAGTAACTTCGCCTCTGCGCTGGGCTATCCGCGAAGAATTCCACTACCACGGCGACGACAGGCGCCCCTCCGAGCAGCCTCTGGTCCATGCACTAACTGGACGGGAAGTAGAATACACGCACGCAGCGCGGCGCCGCTTCTTCACGTTCGCTCGTTTTCGCTGGCGCAGGGTCGGCTCGCCTCTGTGTTCGCCGTCTCGCTCTGGTGAGGATCAGCCGCCTCACGCCCGCCGCCCGCACCGCAAAGACCAGCTCGCCTTCGCGTGGGGAGTAAGCTCAGACGCCAGACCGCCGCCGCAGCACGTATCCATGCATGCATGGGTTGGCATACCGCGCACGCTGGTATATATATGCATGAATACATGTGAGATGACCAAGGCATAAGCCTGCATGCACATTTGTTTGCTCGATGCACGCATACATGCATGCTTGAGTTACTGCACATGTATCTATGTTTGTATGCCTTGGTATGAAGCTGCCATATAGTCGGCAAATTTCACAAGCGCCACCCGAGCCTCCGCCACCACCGCGCAGGCGCGGCTCCGCGGCGAAGGTCCGACTTCGTGAAGCCTCCAGATTCAGACGACGCTACCCTCCGCGCACCGCTCGAGATGTTGCTGCCCTCATCGAGATAGCATTTAGTACACGTAAGACGGCGGTCGCGCGAGCACTCAACGCCCGCACAAAGCCGCTTATCAGCCAACGCCTCCGCTCGATGGGTTCCGCGTCGTGCATAGGCCTCCGGCCTACACGCACGGAGCTCGAGCCTCCGTGACGAGGCCTTCTACGTGGGGTCTATGCGCTGGCTCCAAAGATGCGATATGTATACATGCATATGTATGCTAGTATGGCACACGTCATACGCCTAGGATGCCCTGCCGCGGCCGAGCCTTGACAATGCCCCCTCCCCGCTGCCGACCCATCACCGGCCGCGCATCCGACCGCCGAAGGTGGTGCAGCCATTGAAGTGAGTGAATAGGCTCGCCGACCGAGGCAACCCGCCACCGCTTCGCCGCCCGGACGCCCGCCGGGCTTCGCGCTGCGCCGACCCGGCCCATGTGTGTTGCCCGCCCGCCGCGTGTCATCGACTCGCCAGGCGACTTCCCGCCGACCGCGCAAGCCCTCGCATCGCCGTCTTCGTGACGGAGCCTCCACGCATCGCCGAGCCTCCGCCGCGCCGCCAGCCTCCACACGCCGACGAGCCTCGCGCAAGGCCGCCGCCCCCGCACCGAGCCTCCACGCGCCATCAAGCCTCCGCGCGCCGCCGAGCCTCCAGACAGAGCCTCCGCGCGCCGCCGGTCCGCACCGAGCCTCCGCGCCTCCTTCGAGGTGTTCAAATCTTTGCCAAGCTGCCCGAAGCCTTCATCACCATGTTAGCACACTTCGCTGGGAGTATTGCGGGAAGCCACACAGCAGCCGGCGCATGCACGAGACCATGCATGCATGAAAGCAACAGGCGAATGGTCCTCCGCCAGACCATCCGGAGTCTTTGATGAGCTCTTCGGAGTCTGCACCGACATCTCCGGGGTCTTCACCAAGCTCTTCAAAGTCTCCGCCGCTGTCTTTGAAGCCTCGCACCCTCAACATCGGAGGCTATTTTGCAGCATCGGTTCACCTGCACTCATGGCGCCGACACTCGACTTTGCATCGAGCAACTCTACGGAGTATAAATAAGACATAGCGTCAAGCCTTGCCTCCACACGCACTCTACGGAGTCTAAATTAGAATAAGACGCACGGTCTCCGCTTCCCGGATTCACGTGCGCACTCTACGGAGTATAAATAAGACGTAGCGTCAAGCCTTGCCTCCGCACGCACTCTACGGAGTATAAATAAGACGTAGCGTCGAGCCTTGCCTCCGCACGCACTCTGCGGAGTCTAAATTAGAATAAGACGCACGGTCTCCACCTCCCGGATTCACGTGCGCACTCTACGGAGTATAAATAAGACGTAGCGTCGAGGCTTGCCTCCGCACGCACTCTACGGAGTATAAATAAGATGTAGCGTCGAGCCTTACCTTCGCACGCACTCTACGGAGTATAAATAAGACGTAACGGGGGGACGCCTCTGCACGTACTCTATGGAGTATAAATAAGACGTAGCGTCGAGGCTTGCCTCCGCACGCACTCTACCGAGTGTAAACAAGATGCGGGTGTCCCGCGCACGCGATGGCGTACCCTCCGTGAGTGACCGGTAAGCCGTGATTGAAGAATCACGCCCCCTCCGGAGTACAAATGAGACGCAGTGGATGCTGCCCCTATGCACTCTACTTGAGTATAAATAAGACGCGGATGTCCCACACACGCGCTGATGGTACCACTCCGCAAACTCTTTCGTATGCGTTAGTGCGCGCATCGCGTACTCTTTACGAGTATAAACAGACATGGTCGATGTTCCCACACACTCTATGGAGCATAAAAGCTACATGATGGCTGAGACACCGTGGAGTGCTCGTTGTGGGGCATTGCCCGGTATCGATCTTCGCGCGCGCTGCACCTCCTTTTGAAGGTAGGGGAACGCGCCGCCTCCTCGCCTGCGCGCGAGTGCCCTCGCCTACGCCGTAAGCGCCGCCCGCGCGGGCACCTTTGAAGGTAGGGGAACGGCGCTTCGCCTCCGCCTCGCGCGCGTAGTGCCTCGCCTACGCCAGAAGCGCCGCCGCGGGCACTCCTTTGAAGGTAGGGGAACGGCAGCCGCCTCCTCGCTCGGCGTGCGTAGCGAGCGCGCCACGCCAGTAGCGCCGCCTCGCGGGCACTCCTTTGAAGTTAGGGAACGGGCGGCTTCACCTCCTCGCCTCCGTGCGTAGTGCCCCGCCACGTGTAAGCGCACGCCCCGAGGGCACTCCTTTTGAAGGTAGGGGAACGGGCGCTTAGCCTCCTCGCCTCAGGCGTAGTGCCTCGGCCTACGCTGTAGCGCCGCCTGTGGGCACTCTTTGAAGGTAGGGGGAACGCGCCGCCTCGCGCCTCCGTGTGCGTAGTGCCTCGGCCACGCCAGAGCGCCGCTCGCGGGCACTCCTTTGAAGGTAGGGGAACGCGGCCGCCTCCTCGCTCGCGCGAGTGCCTCGCCTACGCTGTAGCGCCGCTCGCGGGCACACCTTTTGAAGGTAGGGGAACGGCGGCCGCCGCCTCGCTCCAAGGCCCGTAGTGCCTCGGCCTACGCTGTTAGCGCCGCACTCGCGGGCACCTTTGAAGGTATGTGAACAGCGGCTTCGCCTCCTCGCTCGCGCGGCGTAGTGCCTCACCTACGCGAGTGCCCGCCCTCGCGGGCTCCTTTGAAGGTAGGGGAATGGCGGCCGCCTCCCCTCCAAGGCGGCGTAGTGCCCTCGCCCACGCCGAAGCTCCCGCCTCCGCAGTACTCCTTTGAAGGTAGGGGAACGACGGCCACTCCGCGCTTCCACGTGCGTAGTGCCTCACCCACGCCGCCGTAGTGCCGCCTCAGCAGCACTCCTTTGAAGGTACGGAATGGTGGCTTCGCCTCAAGCCTCCGCATGCGTAGTGCCCTCGGCCACGCCAGAAGCGCCGCCTCCGCGGGCACTCCTAATGAAGGTAGGGGAACGCGGCTTTCGCCTCCCTCGCTCCGCGTGCGTAGTGCCCTCGCCCTACGCTGTAAGTGTTAGTGATATGCCCTAGAGGCAACATGGAGATGTTGTATATATCACATACTATGTTTATGATACATTACTTTGTTCCTTGGAATAGACATCATCATTATTGATCAATGAGTATGTGACTTATTCATGAGACTCTTAAATACTAAGATGTTGCTATTTCTAAATGATCCTCGATCGATATCATATGAGGAACAAATATGATTCAAAGACAAAGATCAAGATATGTATTGATTGATGATCATGTCTCATGGATCATGGTATGGTGATACCAAATCAATAATATGGACATGTGTTAGTGAACATATGTTGATAGACTCGCCATGAGACACCGCAGAGATTCCATGTGTCATCGCTGGTCTCAAGTAGTGTTTATGTAGAGTCCTTAGACTTGAGATCATCATGGTTCCCAACATGAGTAGTAGCTTATTTTGGGACTACTAAACACTACTCCGAATCGGGTAGTCATAAAAGTAGTCTTCGGGTTTGCCATGAAACATGTAGTGGGATGTGAATGATCAAGATAGAATTTGCCCTCCTTATGGGAGAGATATCTCTGGGCCCTCGATGTAATGGATTATGAAAGTGCATGGCCATGCCAAGGTGATTGAGGAGTCAATCACGAGTTTATAATCCATCACGGAATCGAGAGAGTGATTGAGCTATTAAGAGGATGACACAGGTCTCGCCTTGAGCTCAATCTATATCGTGAGGCAAAGGGATTCGTACATGAGAGAACATTACAGGTTCAGCCGATATGATCTTTACATATACTTTGGGGTTAATATGTCTTACTAGAGGCCGCTATTAACATGGTAACCGAAAGGCGCTCGGTCACTTACCAAGTATACGTGAACCTGCTGTGGTCGCACGCTTAACGGGTTGGAACACTAATTCAATATGATTCGATATGGGCTCAATTCGGATAGAGATCCGAATAGACTCCTATTGGGCCTCGGTCCACGAGGCCCACGTGAGGAGGTCTATATATATGGAGGCGAGGGGCGGAGGGGATTCGCCCAGTTAACATCTAGCAAAACCCTAGCCGCCACCTCCCGAGCCAAACCCTAGCCGCCACGAGTGCTAGTACACTCGCGATCGGCGCCCAGCCCCGGACGGTGGATACCGGTGGAGGCGCCGCTCGTTGCAAAGGTTGATCGGCGCGGCGTGGAGGAGACGATCTGTTCGGGACGATCGGCTACTTCCACTACTACCTCGACGCGCGTGATTGGATCGGTTTCCAATTCTTCTTCGCTGCGCGCTGCCTAAGTGGTAACGATCCATGATCCTTCCTTAGCATGATGTTCTTGGGTGCGCGTAGAAAAGTTTTGTTTTTTCGCTCGTAGCCTACGCGTATTCCTTTAGTGGTATCGAGCCATCTTGCTTAGTTTGCATCTGGATCAGCGCATATGTTGATATGCGATAGTAGTAGATTGGATCTATTACGCCTAAATCAGGTAGCACGGGTTGATGAGATCAATCGGTCATAAGGGGTTGAAATAGGTATGAGTTGATAGCATCATAAGGCCAAAAAGATTAGTTCGTGTTCTTCTTTGATGTACGCGCGACTTGCCCCTACCGGCTGGAATCACCATCGGGCTAATCATGCAAGACAATCGTGAGATCGAGCCAACAGATCGAGGTCTTGTGTTGTGGTCTCTCAAGTATACCGATCGCGATGATCAATATGATTGATCTAATGAAAATTGAGACATTTTGAATGGCTCGATTTGGGTTGATTTGATCGCTCGATAAGATTTTCATAGCGATTTCATAGATGCGATCTATGTAATTCGTGAGGTATCCCCTTGTATAGCGTCCTTGGTTTACATCGTTAGGTAGAATGCGATTCTACGCCTAACTTGTTTTTGCAGAGAATGATGTGAATAGTATGGCCCTATAGCTTATTTGAATGTATGAGATGTATGTGATGCATGTAACATCTGCTCATGGCTCATGTGTCATGATTATTTCAGCTATTGTTAGCTGTATATATATATTGTATTTAACGACTGCGTGTTCGACCTTAATGCTTGAATCTATCTTTGTAATCTTCAATTTCTAGCTATTATAGGTAGTAGCCTAGTTTTGAGGTTACAAGCTTTTAAGCATGGTGGCCTAAAGGAGTGATGTGGAGGATGGAGATCGTCTACACCTACTTGGAGATGGATATCACCATTTTGGGCCATACTACTCACAGCTTAAATGTGTTTATCTATGATGTTATCTATCTTATTCTTATGCAATGATATATGTGATATGTTGCTTTGGTAGGATAGAATCCTCTTAAAATTAGGTGTTAATGCCCTTCCATATGTTGCACCAAAAGATAATGATCACCGCATGGTAGGTCTACCAAAGTAGAGTGCCATCGGTTATCATCATCATTTGGGGTAGATGTCGGACATCTACATGCGGAAGCATTTGGTTTACTTAACAAGGTTATCAAAATAGTTTTGGACCTTGGGGCATAGATTGGGGCCGAGGCATACCGATGTCACCCAAAGTAGAGTCACATAGGGATGTGATTAGCAAAGTGTTGCTTACCCATGTCACTAGTTTTCTAGCCGTGATGCCAAAGCTCACTAGGAATTAGTGAAATGAGGATCTTTACCCACTATGTAACTTAGAGGGAGTTTTGTTGCAAAACTCATAGTGGGAGTCTTTTGCTAAATAGTTTAATAAAAGATGAACATAAACATAGTGCTAAACTTTGCATATTCTTGTGTTGTAGATCATGTCACTAACGCCGCATCCAAGATTTTTAATTTGCGATCTGTTCTGAGAAAGAAAACTCAATGGAACAAACTTTTGGATTGGTATCGCAACTTGAGAATTGTTCTCAAGCAAGAGCGCAAGGAGTATGTCCTTGAGTCTCCTTACCCAAGACTTGCCTCGATAATGCTACTCGTGGCTGCACGGAGAGCTTATGAGAAGCAAACGAATGATTGCCTTGATGTGAGCTGTCTCATGCTTGCCACAATGTCCTCTCGAGCTTGTAAGCAATATGAGAACACAGATGCCTACAATATCATTGTGGGGTTACGTGGTATGTTTGAGAACCAAGCAAGGGCCGAGAGGTTCAATACTTCAAAGTCCTTATTTGCATGCAAAGGCTTGCGTAGGGAATCCCGTCACCCTCATGTGATTAAGATGATTGGCTACATTGAGAGTCCGAAAGCTTGGTTTTCCCTTAGCCAAGAGTTGGCTATCGATGTGATTCTCCGCCGCTTCCCCGAGCTTTGAGCCATTCATAATGAACTTTCACATGAACAACTCCGACAAGACCGGCCGAGTTGCATGGGATGCTAAAATCACGAGGAAAGCATTAAGAAAAGCAGCAATCATGTGATGATGATGCAGAAAGGCAAGGGCAAGCCCTATGTCAAGAGAAGCGCGGTCAAAAGAAAGAAAGCTCCCGATGCGATCGCGAGCAGCTTCTAAGGCCAAGAAAGACAAGAAGGGCGATGCTCATCCCGATGCATTGTTACTACTGTAAGCAATCGTGACATTGGAAAAGGAACCGCCCAAAGTACTTGGAGGATCTTGAGAAGAAGAAGGGAAGTACGACTTCCACCTGTATAAATGTTATAGAGATCAATCTTGCTACTTCATCAACCGATTCTTGGGTATTTGATACCGGATCGTTGCTCACATTTGCAAATCGCTGCAGGGGCTAATAAGAAGTAGAAGTTTGAGGAGGAGCGAAGTGGATCTTCGCGCTGGCAATGGAGCAAAAGTTGCTGCGTAGCTGTTGGCACCATGCCATTGTCTTTACCTTCGTGATTAGTTTTGGAATTGAATAATTGTTATTGTGTTCCATCTCTTTCAAAGAACATTATTTCGCTTCATGTTTGCAAGCGTATGTTATGACTTTAAATCTATGGACAATGGTTGTTCTCTTTATTTCAAAGATATGTTCTATTGTCATACTCCATTGGTGAATGGGTTATACGCTCTTACTCTTGAAGGGTCACCGGTCTATAACATTAATGCAAAGAGGCAACGTCCAATGATTTGAATCCCACGCTTATTTGGCATCGCCGCTAGGTCACATAAATGAGAAACGCATGCGTAAGCTCCATAGAGATGGTATTCGCACTCATTTGATTTTGAATCATTAGAGACATGCGAATCTTGTTTACTTGGCAAGATGACAAAGGCACCTTTCACCGGTCAAGGTGAACGGGCAAATGACTTATTGGCACTCGTACATACCGATGTATGTGGACCAATGAGCTTAATAAACCAGAGGTGGTTTTCAGTGATTTCATAACTTTTATCGATGACTTTAGTAGATATGGGTATATCTACCGATGAAGCATAAGTCCGAATCCTTTGAAAAGTTCAAAGAATTCCAAAATGAAGTGCAAAATCATTTAGGCAAGACAATCAAGTTTCTACGATCCGATCGTGGAGGCGAGTATTTGAGCCATGAGTTTGGCAATCATCTAAAGGATTGTGGAATTGTTCCACAATTGACTCGCCAGAACACCTCAATGGAATGGGGTATTCGAACGGAGAAATCGCACCTTATTAGATATGGTGCGCCCATGATGAGCCAAAGTGATCTTCCGTTGTCTTTTTGGGGTACGCTCTGAAACACCTGCTCACACTAAACAGTGGTTCCATCAAAATCAGAGAAAAGACACCATATGAGATGGACAGACAACGCCCTAGCTTGTCTTTTCTTAAGATTTGGGGATGTGAGGCTTATGTAAAACGTTTACAACTGATAAGCTCACTCCTAAACTGATAAATGCTTCTTTATCGGGTATCCTAAGGAAACAAAAGGATATTACTTTTATAATCAAGGAGAAGGCAAAGTGTTTGTCGCCTGGCATGGTGTCTTCTTAGAGAAAGAGTTTCTCTCAAGAAGGGATAGTGGAGCACAAAGGCAACTTGAAGAAATTCAAGAAACACTGATAACGTTTCAGCTCCTACGTAACCACAACAGATGAACAAACTGTTGAAGAACCTGTTGTGGACACACCAGCACCACGTAGGTCGAAGGTCACGCTGCACCGAGAGGTACATGTTCTTGACTACTCAACAACGGGACATATTGTTGTTAGACAACGATGAGCCTAAGACCTATGAAGAAGCAATGGTGGGACCAGACTCGAGAAATGGCTTGAAGCCATGAGATCCAAATTGAATCCATGCACAGAATCAAGTTTGGAACTTGGTTGATCCACTGATGGTGTTAAAACCATTGAATGCAAATGGGTTTTCAAGAAAAGATAGACATAGATGGAAATGTTCACATCTATAAAGCGCGACAGGCCAAAGGTTTCAAACAAATTCAAGGTATTGATTATGATGAAACTTTTTCGCCCGTCGCAATGCTAAAGTCTATTCGATCATTCTAGCGATTGCTGCATATTTCGACTATGAAATATGGCAAATGGATGTCAAAACAGCTTTCCTTAATGGAAATCTGAGTGAGGATGTGTACATGACACAGCCCACGGGTTTTGTCGATCCGCAATCGCTTGGAAAGATATGCAAGCTCCAAAGATCCATTTATGGATTAAAGCAGCATCTCGAGTTGGAACATCGCTTTGATGAAGTAATCAAAGGGTTTGGTTTCATCAAGAACGAAGAAGAGCCTTGTGTTTACAAAAGGCTAGTGGAGCGCACTCGATTTCTCGGTCTTATATGTGGATGACATATTACCGATCGGAAATGACATTCCTTTGCTCGAATCATAAGTCTTCATTAAAAATAGTTTCTCTATGAAAGACTTAGGAGAGGCAAGATATATTCTGGGCATCAAGATCTATAGAGATAGATCAAAAGGCTAATTGGATTAAGCCAAGATACGTACATTGACAAGGTGTTGAAAAGGTTCAACATGCATGATTCCAAGAAAGGTTTTCTACCTATGTCACATGGTATAAATCTTAGCAAGAATCGTGTCCTAGTACACCGATGAGCGGATAAAATGAATGCGATTCCATATGCTTCGCTATTGGGTCCATTATGTATGCCATGCTTTGTACACGCCCGCATGTTTCAGATGCTTTAAGTGCTACGAGTAGATACCAATGATCCAGTGAAAGTCACCGATTGTCGTAAAGAACATCTTGAAGTACTTGAGAAGAACTAAAGATGTGTTCCTTGTCTATGGAGGTGAGGAAGAGCTCGTTGTAAATGGTTACACCGATGCTAGCTTCCAAACCGACAAAGATGATTTTAGATCGCAACTGGATTTGTGTTCGCTCGAATGGCGGTGCGGTAAGTCGGAAGAGTTCCAAGCAGCAGACGGTTGCGATTCTACAATGTAAGCCGAGTACATAGCAGCTTCAAGTCGCCAAAGAGGTCGTTTGGATCAAGAAATTTATTTCGAGCTTGGTGTGATGGCTAGTGCCTCCAGCCCAATGGACCTCATCAGTGACAATAGTGGGGCCATTGCACAAGCCAAGGAGCCTAGATCGCACTGTAAGTCCAAGCACATTTTACGGCGATTTCATCTCATCCGCGAGATAGTGGAGAGAGGCGATGTGAAGATATGCAAAGTACAAACGGATTTGAACATTGCAGATCCGCTGACAAAGCCGCTTCCCACCAAAGCATGAGGCTCACACTAGGCAATGGGTATTAGATACCTACATGGTTGACTCTAGTGCAAGTGGGAGACTGTCATAGTGATATGCCCTAGAGGCAACATGGAGATGTTGTATATATCACATACTATGTTTATGATACATTACTTTGTTCCTTGGAATAGACATCATCATTATTGATCAATGAGTATGTGACTTATTCATGAGACTCTTAAATACTAAGATGTTGCTATTTCTAAATGATCCCCGATCGATATCATATGAGGAACAAATATGATTCAAAGACAAAGATCAGATATGTATTGATTGATGATCATGTCTCATGGATCATGGTATGGTGATACCAAATCAATAATATGGACATGTGTTAGTGAACATATGTTGATAGACTCGCCATGAGACACCGCAGAGATTCCATGTGTCATCGCTGGTCTCAAGTAGTGTTTATGTAGAGTCCTTAGACTTGAGATCATCATGGTTCCCAACATGAGTAGTAGCTTATTTTGGGACTACTAAACACTACTCCGAATCGGGTAGTCATAAAAGTAGTCTTCGGGTTTGCCATGAAACATGTAGTGGGATGTGAATGATCAAGATAGAATTTGCCCTCCTTATGGGAGAGATATCTCTGGCCCTCGATGTAATGGATTATGAAAGTGCATGGCCATGCCAAGGTGATTGAGGAGTCAATCACGAGTTTATAATCCATCACGGAATCGAGAGAGTGATTGAGCTATTAAGAGGATGACACAGTCTCGCCTTGAGCTCAATCTATATCGTGAGGCAAAGGGATTCAGACATGAGAGAACATTACAGTTCAACCGATATGATCTTTACATATACTTTGGGGTTAATATGTCTTACTAGAGGCCGCTATTAACATGGTAACCGAAAGGCGTTCCGGTCACGACCAAGTATACGTGAACCTGCTGTGGTCGCACGCTTAACGGGTTGGAACACTAATTCGAATATGATTTGGATATGGGCTCAATTCGGATAGAGATCCGAATAGACTCCTATTGGGCCTCGGTCCACGAGGCCCACGTGAGGAGGTCTATATATATGGAGGCGAGGGGCGGAGGGATTCGTCCCGTTAACATCTAGCAAAACCCTAGCCGCCACCTCCCGAGCCAAACCCTAGCCGCTCACGAGTGCTAGTACACTCGCGATCGGCGCCCACCCGGACGGTGGATACCGGTGGAGGCGCCGCTCGCTGCAGGTTGATCGGCGCGGCGTGGAGGAGACGATCTGTTCGGGACGATCGGCTACTTCCACTACTACCTCGACGCGCGTGATTGATCGGTTTCAATTCTTCGCACGCGCTGCTGCCTAAGTGGTAACGATCCATGATCCTTCCTTAGCATGATGTTCTGAAAAGTTTTGTTTGCGCGTAGAAAAGTTTTGTTTTCTCGCTCCGCAGCACTCCTTTGAAGGTAGGGGAATGGCGGCTTTCCTTCCTCGCCCGCGTGCGTAGTGCCATCGGCCTACGCCGTAGAGCCGCCGCGGGCACTGCGGGCACTTTGAAGGTAGGGGAACGGGCGGCTTCACCTCCGCCCGCACGTAGTGCCCTCGCCACTGTAAGCGCCGCTCGCAGCACTCCTTTGAAGGTAGGGGAACCGGCTAGCTGGGCCTCGCTCCGCGTGCGTAGCATCATCGGCCTACGCCACGAGCACCCGCCCTCTACGGGCACTATTTTTGAAGGGAAGGGAACGACAGCTTCATCTCTCCGCTGGCAGCGCAGCGCCTTCGCCTACGCCGCCGCGCGCCGCGCCTCCACGGCATGCTTTTTGCTAGTAGGTGGACTTTCCAATGCAGGACTTCGTCGTCTACCTAATAGGCACGGCCTCGGCTGGACGACCCAGCTTTGGAGGAGCGCCACGCCGCCTGCCTCGTAGGCATAGCCTCGGGGGCGCGGCGACGACTTCGCCGTCCGCCTCGTAGGCAAGGCCTCGGCGAGATGGCTCGACTCCGACGACGACTTCGTCGTGCGCCTGGTAGGCACGGCCTCGGTGGGATGACCCGGCTTTGGAGTAGCACCACGCCACCCGCCTCGTAGGCATAGCCTTGGGGGGCAGCGACGACTTCGCCGTCCGCCTCGTAGGCAAGACCTCGGCGAGACGGCTCGGCTCCAATGACGACTTCGTCGTCCGCCTGGTAGGCACGGCCTCGGCGGGACGACCCGGCTTCGGAGCAGCGCCACGCCGCCCACCTCGTAGGCATAGCCTTGGGGGCGGCGACGACTTCGCCGTCCGCCTCGTAGGCAAGGCCTCGGCGAGACGGTTTGGCTCCGACGACGACTTCGTCGTCCGCCTGGTAGGCACGGCCTCGGCGGGACGACCCGGCTTCGGAGTAGCGCCATGCCGCCCGCCTCGTAGGCATGGCCTCGAGGGGCGGCGACGACTTCGCTGTCCACCTCGTAGGTAAGGCCTCGGCAAGACGGCCCGGCTCTGACGACGACTTCGTCGTCCGCCTGGTAGGCACGGCCTCGACGGGACGACCCAGCTTCGGAGGAGCGCCACGCCACCCGCCACGTAGGCATGGCCTCGGGGGGCCGCGACGATTTCACCGTCCGCCTCGTAGGCAAAGCCTCGGCGAGATGGCCCGGCTCCGACGACGACTTCATCGTCCGCCTGGCAAGCATGGCTTCGGCGGGACGACCCAGCTTCGGAGCAGCGCCACGTCGCCCGCCTCGTAGGCATAGCCTTGGGGGGCGGCGACGACTTCGCCGTCCACCTCGTAGGCAAGGCCTCGGCGAGACGGCTCGGCTCCGACGACGATTTCGTCGTCTGCCTGGTAGGCACGGCCTCGGCGGGATGACCCGGCTTCGGAGCAGCGCCATGCCGCCCGCTTTGTAGGTATGGCCTCGGGGGGCGGCGATGACTTCGCCGTCCGCCTCGTAGGCAAGGCCTCGGCGAGACGGCCCGGCTCCGATGACGACTGCGTCGTCTGCCTGGTAGGCACGGCCTCGGCGGGACGACCCGGCTTCGGAGGAGCGCCACGCCGCCCGCCTCGTAGGCATGGCCTCGGCGAGATGGCCGGCCTAACGACGATTGCTGTCCGCCCGTAGGCACGGCCGGGCGGGACGCACCAGCCGGAGAAGCGCCACGCTGCCCACCTCGTAGGCATGGCCTCGGGGGGCGGCGACGACTTCATCGTCCGCCTCGCAGGCAAGGCCTCGGTGAGATGGCTCGGCTCCGACGACGACTTCGTCGTCCGCCTGTTAGGCATGGCCTCGGCGGAACAACCCGGCTTCAGAGCAGCGCCATGCCGCCCGCCTCGTAGGCTTGGCCTCAGCCTCTGTGGGGCAGTGACGACTTCGCCGTCCTCCTCGTAGGCAAGGCCTCAGCGAGACGGCTCGGCCACCGACGACGATTCTGCCGTCGCCGCTGTAGGCACGACCTCGGCGGACGACCCGGCCGAGCAGCGCACGCCGCCGCCGTAGGCATTGCTCGGCGGGTGGCGACGACGACTGCTGTCAGCTCGTAGGCACGGCCTCGGCGGGACGATCCAGCTTTGGAGCAGCTTCTCACCGCCCGCCTCATAGGCGACGACCTGGCTTCGAAGTGGGATTCTGCGAACCTCTTCGTACGCACTGCCTTACAGGATGCAAGCTACTAGTTGCCTCGGCCGTTGGTACTTGCTGTCAGGGAACGGGGGGCTGAGATAGTGTGGTGCGCCAGCTCGCCCATCGGGACCTCTGCGCTTACTGACGAGGGAGTACTGTTGTGGGGGTGGCCCAACCCCCCGTGACTGGGCCTCGCAACGGGCATAATATGTAATAGGCTCAATAGTGTAGAGGTGTAAATATATCCATGTACCCTCACCCTTTGTAAATACTAAGGGGTAGAATGGGGATTTCCTATTCTACCCCACTCATGTATATAAACTCCCAGGACGGGTGGGACGGGGCATGGCCCTCTCATTCTCACCAACTCTCTCCCAGATCTGGCTCTCCTCTTCCTCTCCTACGAGTCCCCTTCTTTACTGTTTGGCCCGTAGCCACAACACTCGGTGATTTCACATGACGGGTAGTGATTTCATAGAAACTTGTGGTTATGGTCGGAAAGTGAACATGTAGTTCACTGTTGGTTTAGCTTTTGGATGAGAGGTTCCCAAATGGTTTAATTTTCATTCCGTTGATTATTACTTATTACTGTTTTCCATTAAAGTTTGCATTCCATCTATTTATGGTATTTATCTTAAAATATCATCTTATGCAAATTAACCTTTCAGCCTTCCATTGGTAAGCCTTGCATGTTATATTGCATTTATTTGTTACAAACGACTTGCAGAGTACCAATGTACTCATGACTTTATGCCTATGTTGCTCAGTTGAGGAGGAGGAATATTACCAGCAGGAGGTACCCGAGGGAGAGTACTTTAGTGACTTCACGGATTACGACTTCGCTCCCCAATCGATTGCCTGTGGGCATGTCGAATAGATACTACGCTTATTTTATTTTTTTTCCGCTACTAGAATTTAAGTCCTTCGGGCTAGTGATATTGTAAGCTTGGCTATAAGGTTATACTTTGGATATTTATCGATATTTGAATTTCCCTTTATTTAGCGTGTATATGGTTGTTATGTTATCTATGTTTGATTGTTTGCACTAGCGTGATTCTAGACTAGTGCAGTTTACACAGAGAGTCTGAATTTGCATATTCGCGTCTCGACACAAATGCAAAAGTTGTATGACTTGACACTCATATCATTGACACACTTTTCAAATACTTGATTTAATATTTTAATGCAATGCAAGATATGCAAGAGATTGAAGATGCATTCTTAGTGAGTATGGAATGCAAAGCACCAACTTCATTTAAGCTAGCACAATTCTTGCAAGAGAGTAAACCATCCTTATGCAATTTTTCATACTCTAAACGCATGCTACAATGGCTAACTCTAATCTCATCAATTTTAACCCTATCATTCTCTAATTGTTCAAGATGAGTGGAATTATTCAATTTTAACTTGTCAATTTTAGAAAGCATGTCTACATAAGAATCACAATTATTTCTAGCTATGGACCTAAGACTGCTTCTTTCTAATCTAGCGCTATCAAGATCATCACTAGGGAATCATGAGCAACCCTAAGTTTATCATTTTCATTATAGAAAGCAATACAAGAATCACATGACATAGAAGTATTGGATTTCAACAATTCGTTATGTGATTTGAGACATGCAAGATAATTGTTGAAATTATCCATATTTTCAAGCAAGGAATCAAAAGCATACATGGAGGTTTTAGATTTGGCAAGCTCATAAGACAAATCTGAAGGAGAATGGGTAGGCTACGCTAGCTACAACATTTGATTTTCTACCGCGTTCAACCAGAAAACATGCGTGTAAGGGAGTCATGGATAGTTACCACTATATGTGCTTCGCAGCGGAAGAAGAATTGGAGCAGCCCAGTCTAACGTAGATGCGCGTCGACGAAGAAGAAGTAGTCGATCATCTCCTCCTCGCGTCCTAGCAATAGCCTTGCGCTTCTCGCCGATTAGCACAGCAGCAACTGCAGCAGCGCCTCCACAGAGTCCACACGTTCGGGATGGAACGCCGTGCGCTGGTGTGCTAGCACCGCGCGCCCGGCTAGGGTTTCGGGATACGGCCGATGCGAGGTGGCGGCCAGGGTTTTCAGCATGGTGTCATCACCCGCCCTACCTCCACATATTTATAGAGCATGCTAATGGGCTTCCACGTTCTAGGCCCATTAGAACCCTAATACCATATGGATCAATATCCCTTTTAGCCTATAAACCAAATTGTTTATGATTGCCTCTTGGGCACATCACTAACAATCTTCCACTTGCACTACAGATAATCATATAGGCAAGCTTTCCAATTCCAACCCCTTAAGTATGTGACCCGTTAGGTTCATGTGTAGATAGCCATGACTTGAAAACCCTTTTCAACCAAAAGTCAATAGTGGCACCTAGCAGGGCATATTGACTCCTGAATACACATAAAGATCATATCGGCTAAACCTTGATATACACACACTTGGATCCATTTGCCACACGATACCAGTCGAACTTAAGGCGATATTCGTGTCACCCTTGTGATAGCTCAACCATTCACTTGATCTTGTGGTGGATAACAACTCATGACTAACTCTTTAGTGACATTGTGATTAACTCTTTAATCAGCTTGGCATGACCATTCACTTCCCTAATCCAACCACATCGAGGGGCCCAGAGATATCTCTCCTGTTATGTAAGAGGGGCAAATTCCATCTTAATCTGCTCACATCCCATTCCATGTTTCATGATACACCTGAAGACCACTTTTATAACTACCCAGTTACGGAGTAGTGTTTGGTAGCCCCAAAGCGCACCACTATACATAGTGAGAAACAATGGCGATTTTAGGTCGAAAGATCCAGTAGGTATACCACTCGAAATCGCTTGATGGCACATATTAATATAACAATCCCAGCAACGTCTCGTAGTGGGTCAATCCAACACCATGTTCTCTAACATGTGTCCACATTATTGATTTGATATTTCTATATCTATGATCCATAAAATATGATCATCAATCAATACATTTGCTTGTCCATAAATCATTGTTGTCCCACGTAATGATATAAGACTAGGGATCTTTAGAATTACATTAAATAAAACAAAGAGTTTCACGAACAAGTCATATACTTGTCAATCAATGCATACAATCATTATTCAAGGAACCAAATAACACCTTATTCAAAATTTTATAAACATAGACTTGATACAATCATCTCCCACTCACACTAGATTCAATCATGTAAGTATCAAATACCCATTGCACTCGTGTGTGCCTCATGCTTTGGTTGTGGGAGAGGCTTCGTCAACGGATCAGCAATATTCAAATCCGTGTGCACCTTGTAAATCTTCACTTCACCTCTATCAATGATCTCACGGATAAGGTGATAGCGCCGAAGTATATGTTTGGACTTTTGGTGCGATCTAGACTCCTTTGCTTGTGCAATAGCTCCACTATTATCACAATAGAGATCCATTGGACTGCACATACTAGGAATCACACCTAACTCAAAAACAAATTTTCTGATCCAAACAGCTTCCTTTGCAGCTTTAGAAGCTACAATATACTCGGCCTCAGTTGTCGAATTAGCTACCGTCTCTTGCTTGAAACTTTTCCACTCACCGCCTCCATTGAGGTGAACACAAACAGATCATGATCTGCTATCATCTTTATCAGTTTGAAAGCTAGCATCGGTATAACCTTTTACAACGAGCTCTTCTTCACCTCCAAAATTAAGGAACATATCCTTAGTCCTTCTAATGTACTTAAGAATATTCCTTACAGCCACCCAGTGAGCTAGACCGGGGCTAGATTGATACCTGCTCGTAACACTTAGAGCATATGAAACATCTGGGTGCGTACAAAACATAGCATACATGATGGATCCGATGGCTGAGGTATACGAAATCGCACTCATCTTCTCTTGCTCATCAAGTGTTGAAGCACACTGAGTTTTGCTAAGACTAATGCCATGTGACATAGGCAAGAAACCTTTTTTCGAATCTTGCATATTGAACCATTTCAATACCTTATCAATGTATGTACTTTGGCTTAATCCAATTAGCATCTTCGATCTACCTCTATAGATCTTTATGCCCAAAATGTAAGCTGCCTCTCCGAGATCATTCATTGAGAAACTTTTTCGCAAAGAAGACTTTACAACTTCTAGCATTGGAATATCATTTCCGATCAATAATATATCATCTACATATAAGACCAGAAAAACAAGACCGCTCCCACTAGCCTTCTTGTAAACACAAGGCTCTTCTTCATTCTTAATGAAGCCAAACCCTTTGATTACTTCATCAAAACGAAGATTCCAACTCCGAGATGCTTGCTTCAATCCATAAATAGACTTTTGAAGCTTGCATATTCTCCCAGCATTTTTCAGATCAACAAAACCCTCAAGCTGTGTCATGTACACATCCTCTCTTGGGTTTCCATTTAGGAAAGTCATTTTGATATCCATTTGCCAAATCTCGTAGTCGAAATAGGCAGCAATCGCTAAGAGGATCCGAATAGACTTTAGCATAGCGACGGGCAAAAACGTTTCATTATAATCAACACCTTGAATTTGCTTGAAACCTTTCGCCACCAATCGTGCCTTATAGATGTGAACATTTTCATCTATGTCTATCTTTTTCTTAAAAAACTATTTACACTCAATAGTTTTTACACCATCAGGTAGATCCACCAAGTTCCAAACTTGATTGTCATGCATGGATTCTATTTCGGACCTCATGGCTCCAAGCCATTTTTTAGAGTCTGGTCCCATCATGGCTTCCGTGTAGCTCTTGGGCTCATCATTGTCCAACAACAATTTGTCGCGTTGTCCCGTGGTTAGGAGCGTGAACTTTTCAGTTGCGCGATATGCTCTTATAGACCTACGTGGGGGCGATGCCTCCATAACCGGTTGTACAACATCTTGTATATCCTGTTGAGGTTCGATAGGAGCTGAAACAATTTCAGGTGTTTCCCGAATTTCTTCAAGCTGCACCTTGCTCCCACTAACACCCTTTGAAAGAAACTCTTTTTCCAAAAAGACACCGTTCCGAGCGACAAACACTTTGCCTTCTTCCCGATTGTAAAAATAATATCCTTTAGTTTCCCTAAGATACCCAACAAAGAAGCATTTATAAGATTTAGAATGGAGCTTATCAGACGTCAAACGTTTCACATAAGTCTCACAACCCCATATCTTAAGGAAAGACAATCCAGGATGTTTTCCGGTCTATTTCTCGTATGGTGTCTTTTCCAGTGATTTAGATAGAACTCTGTTTAGTGTAAATGCAGCAGTTTCTAGAGCATATCCCCAGAAGGATAATGGAAGATCAGATTGGCTCATCATAGATCGAACCATGTCTAATAAGGTCTGGTTCCTCCGTTCAGATACCCCGTTCCATTGAAGTGTGCCAGGCGGAGTCAACTGTGGAACAATTCCACACTGTTTTAGATGTTCACCAAATTCATGGCTCAAATATTCACCTCCACGATCAGATCGTATAATTTTAATTGTCTTGCCTAGCTGATTTTGTACTTTATTCTAAAATTCTTTGAACTTTTCAAATGATTCAGACTTGTGCATCATTAAGTAGATGTATCCATATCTACTAAATTCATCGGTAAAAGTAATGAAATACTGAAAACCACCTCTGGCTACTGAGCTCATTGGTCCACATACATCTGTATGTACAAGTCCCAACAAGTCACTTACCCTCTCACTATAACCGGTGAAAGGCGCCTTTGTCATCTTGCCAAGTAAACAAGACTCGCATGTCTCAAATGATTCAAAGTCAAATGAGTTGAGTAGTCCATCTTTATGGAGCTTCTCTATGCGTTTTTCATTTATATAATCTAAGCGACAATGCCAAATAAAAGCGGGATTCAAATCATTAGACCGCAGCCTCTTTGCATTAATATTATAGACATGCTTATCCTCAAGATCAAGAATATATAACTCATTCATTAATGGACAATGTCCATCGAGTATATCATTCAAATAAATAGAACAACATTTGTTCTTTTTTACGAACTCATAACCACCATCTTTCTCCAAATATGAAGAAGAGATAATGTTCTTACTCAATGCTGGAATGTAATAACAATTATTTAATTTCAAAACTAATCCTAAAGGTAATGACAAGTGATAAATGCCGACAGCCAGTATAGCAACCTTTGCTCCATTGCCGACACGCACGTCCAACTCGCCTCTCGCAAAACTTGTAGTCCTTCTTAGACCCTGCAACGATTTGCAGGTATGAATCATCGATCCGGTATCAAATACCCAAGATTCATCAGAAGAAATTGCAATATTAATTTCTATAACATTTATACCTGAAGCAGAAGTCTCGCTTCCCTTCTTCTTTTTCAGATCCTCCAAGTATTTCTTACAATTCCTAGACCAATGTCCTTTGACATGGCAGTGGTAGCATTCATCGTCAGGAGAAGGGCCAGATTTGACCTTACCTTTTGGGTTTGGCTTAGAGCTAGGGGGCTCATTAGGAACCTTTCCTTTGCCTTTGCCTTTGGGCGTCCAACGCTTCATCTTTTTATTCTCCTTCTAAACCATCATCACATGATTGGTGTTTTTCTTAATGCTTTCCTCTGTTGTTTTAAGCATCCCATGCAATTCAATCAATGATTTCTCCATGCTATTCATATAAAAATTCATAATGAAATGCTCATAGCTCGGAGGGAGGGATTGGAGAAAACCATCTGTAGCCAGATCAGGATTAAGGGGAGAACTAAGCTTCTCCAAGCTCTCAATGTAACCAATTATCTTGATCACATGAGGACTGACTGGACTACCTTCCGCCAGCTTGCACGCAAACAAGATCCTAGCTTGGTTCTCAAACATATCACGCAGTCCTTCAATCATAGTGTGAGCATCTGCATTCTCATAATGCTTCTAAAGCTCATAGTGTGAGACAGCTAACGTCGAGTGAATTATTGCAGTGCTTCTCATAAGCTTTGCGGATGGCAATGTTTGCACCCTCAGAGAGTTCATCGGGGTAGGGTTGCTCAAGAACATATTCCTTTTTTTCTTGTCTGAGAACAATTCTCAGGTTCCGGTACCAATCAATAAAATTCGTTCCATTGAGTTTTCCTTTCTCAAGAACAGATCGCAAGTTAAAACCATAATTGTTACTAGAAGCAGCCATGATTTACAACAAAAAATAAACAAGCAAAGTTCAGCACTATGTTTATGTTTGATCTTCTATTAAACAATTTAACAAAAGACACTCCCACTATATGTTTTGTAATCGTCTTCCCTCTAACGACATATAGTGGTTAAGATCCATGTTCATCTATGTTCTAGTTAGCTTTGGCATCACCGCTAGAAACCTAATGACGTAGGTAAGCAACGCTTGCTAATCACATCTTATATGACTCTTGTTTGTTGGGTGGCATCCAATGCCCCGGCTCCCAACATCATGCCCCAAGGCCCAAATCCAATTTGATAGCCTTGTCAAGTAAACCAATACTATGCATGTGGATGTCCGACATCCACCCTATTAGATCAAGATAGTTGATGGTACTCTGCTTTGGCAGACCTACCAAACAAGGATCGTAATTCTTATAGGCGCAGCAATTGGAAAGGCATGAAATAAATTTTTAATTTTTCTGAGGGAAGCTATTCTGTCATGAAAAGACATCCTCTACATGTATGGCATGAAAGAGTAGTATGACAGAAAATAAACATCACATGCATATAATTACATTATACTGTGAATGGTATGGCCTTTTAAATCGTAGTGGTCGCCATCGCCATGGTTCTACGGTGATCTCCTTCGCTATATTTCCTGTCCTTTTTGTCATCATGCTTGAAACCTCCATGGTAAAGAACTAAACTATTACAACTAATAGCTGGCAAATGAATTACATGAGGAGCTCAAGCATCACAAGTCGACACGCAGGTCGTTATACAATTAAAGAACAGCCTCAACCCAGCTGTGATTAATACGACACACAGGCCGCCAAAACACACATGCATCACAAATACATCTATGCCATACCATTCACATCATTCTCTGCAAAAACAAGTTAAGCGCAGAACGCATTCTACCGCCCTGACATGAATGTGTTTTGTATAACAATCTATGCGTGTACACAACGGGGGGTCGAGGGGGGAGCCGCCCCCCACGGGTTTCAGGATAACGTCCTGAAAACCTCACGGAATTACATAGATCGCATCTATAAAATTGCTATGAAAATCTCATCGGGTCGATCAAATCAACCCAAATCCGAGCCATTCAAAATGTCTCAATTTTCATTAGATCAATCATATTGATCATCGCGATTGGTATACTTGAGGAGACCGCAACACAAGGCCTCGATCTGTTGGCTCGATCTACTGACTGTGCGCGCAGTTAGCCCCGATGGTGATTCCAGCCGGTATGAGCAAGTCGCGCGTACATAAAAAAAGAAGCACGATCTAATCTTTTTGGCCACATGATACTATCAACTCATACCTATTTCAACCCCTTATGACCGATTGATCCAATCAATCCGTGCATCTACAAGCGCATGATCCAGACCACATACTACGCAGCTTTGCTCTGATACCACTGAAAGAGAACGGGTAGGCTACGCTAGCTACAATATTTGATTTTCTAGTGCGTTCAACCAGAAAACATGCGTGTAAGGGAGTCATAGATAGTTACCACTATATGCGCTTCGTAGCGGAAGTAGAATTGGAGCAGTCCGGTCCAACGTAGATGCGCGTCGATGAAGAAGAAGTAGTCGATCGTCTCCTCCTCGCGTCCTAGCAAAAGTCTTGCGCTTCTCCCCGATCAACACAGCAGCAACTGCAGCGACGCCTCCACGGAGTCCACACGTTCGGGATGGAACGTCGTGCGCTAGTGTGCTAGCACTGCGCGCCCGACTAGGGTTTCGGGATACGGCCGAGGGGAGGTGGCGGCCAGGGTTTTCAGCATGGTGTCATCACCCACCCCACATCCACGTATTTATAGAGCATGCTAATGGGCTTCCACGTTATAGGCCCATTAGAACCCTAATCCCATATGGATCAATATCTCTTTTAGCCTATAAACCGAATTGTTTATAATTGCCTCTTGAGCACATCACTAACAAAATCACTCTTCTCCCTTTCTTGCAATTTTACTTTCTTTTTAAGAGCAATCAATTTTGATTCATAAGACAACAAGCCCTCAATGAGTTTTTGTTTACTCACCTTGCATAACTTAAGTAGTGTATCATCCTCCAAAAACTCCATCATAATCATCCTTCAAAGACTTCAAAGACTCTCCATCACGATCAACCACGATAATACACAAAACGAACCCGAGAAACACAATAGATCGAACTTTTTACCGGGAGCACACACTTTCGTTTTCCTTTTTTTCCCCTTCTCCTAATACTAATTACACGGATGCTATTATATACAGAGCAAGCGACTATTCGTATTCGACTTAAACTCTATGTATCCGTAAGGGATTACAATCCAATTCTAGTATCCATAACGAATATTGCCTAAATACAAAACAAACTCTCCAAAATATAAACAGAACTTACCAAAAAAACAAGATTAATTCTATCAATTCCTATATATTGACCGGTCTCCTTTCTCTTCTCCATCACTGCCACTGACCTCTCTCCGTGTTACGTCGCAGAGTTTTGTGCACCTGTACTGCAATGACTGCATACAAATTGTAAGATATGATGAAAAATATGTGAAAGATGTATTCTACATGTCATACGCAAATATTGAAGCAGGAGGTAAATTTACTTGATTTTGCGGTCTTATTCATGACTTGCAACATGTACAGGAATCACGGTTAAGTAAGCTTTGTTGCTTTCTTAGGATTATTCCACTTCGGCTTGGGATGCATGAGGAAAGGGTAGTTAGTGGAATACGAGAAAAAGAAAAGAAAAGATAAAAAGTTAAAAAAAATCTTTAAAAATCAAAAAAAGATGAAATTACTGAATATTGAAAAAATAGAAACCAGAAGTAGAAACTAGCTTAGAGCCAAAATGAGCGGGGCCTAAAGATCAATGTGGGTATACGTTTGCGATATTGGGCTTGGGCACTGAAGCCTTGACTATTATGGTTTTCATGTCACAGAATGAAAAGAAAAGAAGGCCACGCGCGCTAAGGTGGTACTCTAACTGACTTACAACTTAAGCTTTTAGTTATAACTAGTAAGGTATCCGTACGTTGCAACGGAAAACCAAATAAAAGTGATGCATACTATCAAATATGATCTCAAATTGAATAATAAATATCAACTTTTTCTTACGTTATGATGTATCAAACAAAACATACATGTTCATACTCGTAAATAAATCAAGCATCATATTAGTGAACCATGATAGAACAAGCACCACATACAACAATATGTACAGAAATGATAGTAAATAATATTTTACCATAGTATTCTTAATACATAAAGAACTAGCAGACTGTCTTGGAGAATAACAAACCAATTGATAAATAGGACATCATGCCATAAATATTAACGGGAATTTTAAAATAAAACTGATGCACCATCCTTCTGGAAGACTTATCTTCATTTCTAGCTTGTCAAGAAAAGAGAAAGCAAGCACACTCTACAAAATGAAAAACAAATAGTTAAACATCATAAATCCATTGTATATTACATATAAGAGATACAAAAAGATTTAGTGAATTGCTTACGTTATTTAATGTCTAAACATTCTGTCAAGTGTATCGTTCCTTATGTCAACAACATTTATGATAAAGTTCCTTACATTCAAATCATGCAGCACTACTTGGCGCAGTTCTGTTTGAAGAGAGCATTATTTAAATTATGATAGACATACATACTTGTATACATTATTTACTTGGTTTTTACTTTCAAGCTCTTGTAGCCTATCATCTTATGGTCCAAATATGAAATTTGTACAAACAATTGTGATTAAGTAACCTTTTCAATAATGTATCAATTTGATTAGGAACAGGAATAAGATATAAAATGATACAATATTCGTATTAGTTGCACACATACCATATCGACTATTCTTCTTCAGCATTGTCACAGCTAAAATATGGTTTTGTTCCCTGGCAAGTCTCCATTGTGTTAGATACCGCACAATAAGTCCATCCCAAACGCACATAAATAATAAGTTCTCACTGATGTACATAAAAATAGACTCAATCAACAATATGTAATATAAATTATTTGCTTTCAAGAAAATAGAAGCATTCTATGTAACTTGCCTATCATCCATGAGACATAATTCCCTCATTGGTATACGACGTGGAAAGCTAGTGATGTGCCATATTGGGCCGACATGTACAACCAAACTGACCACATCTTATCAAAGTTGCATCAATTGTAAGGATTGTTCAAAACAATAACACAACAGTATATCAAATAAGAGATAGCATATGTGAAAAAGTGGAGATCTTACCAACAATTGACTTGTTTGGTTTTAAATAAACATCTTCAAAGTGTGTATATTGGATAGGGAGTTCAGAAAATTTAATGATATTGCTTAACTACCAAACTGTAGTTTGGTATGTGAACCTTAATTCAAGCTTCTTTCCAAGGAACCAAAATTCGTCGGGATTCGAGTCAACGTTTACTGAGTGGACCTCATACGAACTCCCTTCGGTAAGTAATCGATCAAATCTATGAGATTGCCTGCCGAAGCAAAATACTTCCATTTTCATGCCCTAATAATAGAAATGCGAAAAACATATAAGTCATTGCATAAAATAATATTGGGTTGAAAATTAAAAGAACATATGGTGTAATGAATATTAAAGTAAATATCGATACATACATTCTCATCAGCAACTATTAGCTGAAGCATAGATCCAGTCATAAACTCTTGAATTGAAAATTTGTGTACTATGTGTACACGAAAGTTTCACTTGTAATGTATGCTGTCTAGGCCCAACTCATGAAAGTAGATGCACCTATAAAAGGTAAATCATCAACGGCATTATTTTTTGTGTTAAATGTACATTAAGATACACAAAGAATGAACTAAAGGAAAAATATGAATATGCATAAATATGTCTTCAAGAACACTTACCTAGACTGGAATGACATGTGGGCATCAAAGGGAGCATAGACTCTTCGCGTAGAAAGGCTCTTAACCGACATCATGCTGACACAGCAAATAGTTTGTCAGAAAGAAATCTAAGACGACGTACATCTTTTGTGTTAAACATTCCAATGAGACATACATCTGCACACGAATGCCAGTTGCAAAAAACAAAGGATAACAGAGAAAATAATTTTTCAATTACATGAAACATCTCATATGTGTTTTGAAGTCTTATATGTGATTTGAAGTCTCTTGGTGAGCATAAAAGAATAGTTACATTACAACGCGACATCGATAACAGTCCGATAAAACCAAGACTAAATTATTCACAATCAAAATTTTCACGTTTATTTCTCTCATAAAATACATGAATTTATTCAGTATTAACCAACGTAGAGGATTGTCTATGATTAGTTTTTCTCATTGCTGAAGATCCAAACAACACACCATGTGAAATTTAGCCATATTCAAAGAAAATACATTTAGGAACTTCGACAGGAATTAAGTAATTGCCAAGCATGAATTTACAATCGAGTGATTAATACCCCGTCTATGATGTGAGTACTTCTTTGTAGACGATGTTTTTCGTGAAGGTACCACGGGTCTTTCTAAACATGCGTTGCTTATCCTCCTTATCCGCAACGGCAAGGACCTTGATGTTGCTGCTTGTCCTACCTAAAGTTTCTAGGGCATCTAATTAATAACTAATAGAATGTGCAACAAAGTGCGTACCATTAGAACATATGTGCATAAAACAACCTACCATTTGAGCAATCGCCTTGTAGCAATACCCCCTGTCGTGATCGTACTATGAGATGGAAATGTACACAACGTATGTGTTTGATTAGGTGCATCTTCATCGTCTGACGATGAAAAACTCTGGCATGCAACGTTGGATGCGTCACGTATAAAGAATCTAGTTAGGGCATGTGGTATATTGTTGGTGCGCGGTTTCTTTGGACCACGGCGTCCATCCACCACTGTTTCCACGATAATCCTTAAAAAAAACCACACATAATTTTATTTAGTACACTTGAGTGTTGTAATATAAGCAATATTAAAAAGGCCCAGCAAAATTGCAACCTCCTGTTTGTCCTTTCTGTGATTGGTTTGGATGATGCGACATCTTCACTAAAATCCTTTGTGATCTATGGAGAAACCGATGTGACGCCCAAAGAAAATATCACTGCAATGTGTGTATATATATATGTTAGGAGCAGTGGCAATGTTTTTAAGTAGGTGTGGAAGATGTGTAGGCTTATGATTATGTTGTCTTTTCATTGGAGGCAGATGGCATATGTTGTTCTGGTGTGTGTGTGTTTGATCACTAAGTAAAAATAGATGTAGGGCATGATGAATAAATCTAATAGTGCTGTGGGTGTGTATGTATTATTTATAAGTTATAGGGTTTATTAGTAAGAAAAGGATGGAGCACTGGAATGGTTTTGTTTGTAACGGTAGGGGAAGCAGTATGGATATTAAGTGGTATTGTTAACTACACGAGAGCATAATAGAGAAGTAAAAGCAAAAGGATAAGTTGGTATGGCTATTTGACTCATAGTTGTGTAATAGTAGGTCATATATTGGAACCGTAACGCACTAAATAGATCTATATGCACATTGTTTATCACATGTTTTGTATGATGGGTAAGAAGAACAAAGCAAGCAAACACAATGTAGCAACCAATCGAGAAGCAACGGAGCAGTGGCCAACTTAACTCAGGAAGGTAGAAGCAATACGCACAACAGACCAATTTAGTATGAACGATATGCCAAGTAACTAAGAACTAAAGGAGGTCTATAAAAGGTGCCCATTCTAAAAAGGATAGGCAAGAGTAACAAACACAATGAAGTAGCCCAATACAATATACCAATTAACTAAGGACTAAGAAAGTTGGTATACAAATGGTTGAATCACGTGGCTTCTGCAGCTAGGAAATGACACAAAGTAGGTAACTATCGAAGAAAATATCGTCCTAATTGCTGTATGTATGCACACATGCGAAAAGATAGGAGTAACAAGCATAACAAAGTAATCAAAGACGTTGGAAAAAATAACTAAAAATTTATGAAGGCACACACAACCTAATTCAGGAAAGTAAAAAAATAATAAGAATAACGTAATAATCAACTGCGGATGATATGCTAAGGAAGAAACTGACAAACAATTTCTGGAAGGTAAAAGCAATAAGCTCAACGTAGTAATTAACTAAGAATGATATAGTAAGTAATAATTAAGGAAGGTTTGTAAAAGAAGCCCACTCTAAATCTAGAAGCAGAAAGAGCTAACGTAATGAAGATCAGTCGGGATAATGTGTGAATGAAGGCGAGGCACAAAAATGTAGGAACACAAATCCTCAAGCAGCAGCCGATCACACTGCCAACAACGCAAATAACAGTAAAACCGCATTTAGTAAACCTTAGTAAGTAAATAATTGCACAAGATCAAATGGTCACCACAAATCTTAATAAGTCAGTAACTACGCCGAATCAAATGATCACCATAGGTAAAAAAGCATGATAAATAAATAAAACATGTGGCAAGCACAACGAAATAGAGCCGCAGATCTTTTATACTACTATTTAGCAGTGCAAATATTAATTGTTGCTAGCATCCATTGTATTCAAGGACAATAAGGCTTACTCGCAGAAGCTAGTTCATGGTGCTACCACCCTCTTCAAGTTTGCATGGGATAATCGTGGGAGATATAGTGCAAGCGGTTCAGATGCTGCAAAGTTCTACAATTCAACCAACTACTGGGATGAGTTTGCACCGTTCGTGGGTGTCTTGCAACAAGCAAGATGTAGGAGAACGGGTAGGTTACGCTAGCTACAACATTTGATTTTTTACCGTGTTCATCCAGAAAACATGCACGTAAGGGAGTCATGGATAGTTACCACTATATGCGCTTCGCAGCGGAAGAAGAGTTGGAGAAGCCCAGTCCAACGTAGATGCGCGTCGATGAAGAAGAAGCAGTCGATCTTCTCACGAACTGAACGTCTCCTCCTCGCATCCTAGCAATAGCCTTGCGCTTCGCCGATCAAAGACAAAGAAGAATCAGCGCCTCCACGGAGTCCATATGTTTGGGATGGAACGCCGTGCGCTGGTGTGCTAGCACCGCGCGCCAGGCTAGGGTTTCGGGATACGGCCGAGGGGAGGTGGCGGCTAGGGTTTTCAGGATTGTGGCGTGTGCCCCTGCAGCCCCACCTTCATATATTTATAGAGCATGCTAATGGGCTTCCACATTGTAGGCCCATTAGAACCCTAATCTCATATGGATCAATATCCCTTTTAGCCTTAATACCGAATTGTTTATGATTGCCTCTTGGGCACATCACTAACACAAGACACATTGGTTCATACCTGCATCTAGCAACACACCCCAGGCTTGCAAAGCATGCTAGTGCTTTCTGGGGTGGTCTAGACTATGGCACGTTCAGCTGGGACAATAAGCTCACTGGTGCATAGGTAAGTGTTTTAGTTTTGCTTTGTTTAATTAAATGTTGAGGACGTTCCCCAAGGTGACAAATTGGCATTTAGTTTGGTTGATACTTGTCAAGTAGATTCCGTATCTAACATGTTGACCGTTAGAATCTAGGACTATCTGTTGAATCACTAATTTTCTATACAATACATCAACTTGCTTAGCTACAGAAGTAATTTAATGTGGAGTCAACTTGTTCTGCTGTATGTTGAGTATTACTTATTGTTGAACTATAGGGCATTTACAATTATAGAGTAGGAGGTTCACTACTTGGTTGATATTCTAAGTTTTCTGTGGGTACACTATTAGTGTTTTCCTATTTTGTATCTTAGGAATTTCTTGACCTTAAAACATGACACTTGTAATAAGAACAGTTCAATATGGAACTGCGTTTTGGATCAACAAGTTGAGAAACTCACTTTGTTATTTTCAGATAGATGCATATTCTTGCAATTTATAAAAAATACTATTACCTACTATACAGGTCTGACATGAATTAGTTTTATTTTTCTTAATCTGTTTGTTTTGAGGCTTTGACCCATGTGACAATCCAAGCAAATCACTCTCCATTAGCTATAGAGTAGGATACCATTTATAAAAAAGCTATACAATAGGTTTCGAACTGTGTGACAACATGGTAGCATTTTTGTGTAGAAGGACAATTCGTAACCTCCATGGGCTAAATGATTCATGGGTAAAAGTCAACCAAAATGTGTTCTTTATAGGATAGCAGTAGTTGTTAAAACAAGATATATTGAATAATTAAATGGATTTAACATGTCTATCTCTGCTTATTATGTATTGTTCTGGCATTCCAGGTTCTTCTGTGCCGGCTAAGGCTCTTCTTGAGTCCTGGGTATCTATGTGAAGAGAACTTGAGGAGATTCCACAATCAAACAAGCATTGTCATGTGCTCTTACCTACCAATTTTCAAATCTTTTAACAGAACAAAAGGTTTTAACTTCCACTCACTAAATCACACTATCACTTGTTTCATAGAACAGTTTACTAAACATTCTTGCATTGTTTCTAACTACTGAAGGCTTCATCCAATAGGTTATTAATAGACCACCTATTGTCATAATAAAAAGCACCCACATACCAGAAATTGGTGTTCTGTAAACATCAAGTGCTTTGCCATACCAAGTAGAGGGCAACATAAACGAGACATCAAGCATGAAAGCAAAGGTGATGAATTAGTGAATGAGAAGTGTAGAGAAAGATGCTACAAAAAGATCTTTTTCCAGGTGGTCTATTAATAAGCAGGTGTGAAACAAACATGAAAACTTCCTAGAAAATATGTTTTTAGAGTGAACAATATGTATAGAAAAGAGTTAACTTAAGCAACTCATTTATTATGAACAATAGCAGCCTTCAGTAGTTAGAAACCCAACATAGCCAGAATGTTCTTCTGAAATCATACATATACACACTCTCTCTTTTTTGTGCATATACACGTCAAGCCATCAACACATGCATTGTTCTATGAGCATCTGAAATCATACATATTATTGGAAGCTGAAACTTGAGGAAGCAACTGACCTCTTTCTCACTCGCCCTACATTTTTCTTGAGTGAAAGACCACAGAAGGAACTATAATTGTTGGAACAAACAGAGACAACAAAGACTAAACTCGACCTGAGACAACAAACAAAGACAAAAAAAAGGCCTGCAAAAGGTGTAGTAATCAACCTGAAGAACTTATTTTTTTCTTCTAATTTCTGGAGCAAATCAAGAAAACCCTTCCTTCCCCTACAATCATCGAAGGGGGCAAGCAAACAGGGGAAAGCATTAAAGGCCACAAATCCACACAAAAAGGTCATACAGGGCAAGAAATCCAAGTTAGTATCAGAAGAATGTTAATGGAAAAAAATGGAAAGAGAGGGGAGTGGGAAGTATTTACCACGTCTTTTTTTTGGAGGAGCTGGGAGTGTTTGAGGAAGAATTGGAAGAAGAGCTGATGCTTTTGTAGTCTCTCTTGAGGCAACCGCCCATCGCACACGTCCCTCATTTTTTCCAACCGCCGTGTAGTCAAGCTATAGGTTGTGCAAGCTATTTGATGCACAATTGAGCTGGGCATTTATTTTTTAAGAAACCAGTATTTGGTGATTCAAAAACTTACTGGAGAGCTCTATGATTTGATTTCGCATTTCGCGGTGTTGGTGGATGTACATCGTATTGACGCCATCGACCTCCTCGACGCGGGTGAAATAGCGGTTGCTGGCCTTGTCGACGCCCACCTATGTCCGCTACTGGAACATCCCCAGCAGACGCGACAGCAGCCGCTTCAACATGGCTCCGCCTCCTCCCTCCCTGCTCCCGCTCTCCCTCCTTGCAACTTGAGGATCGCCTGAACTGGACCCCGCCTGAACACCTCCTCCGACGTGGATCCGGCGCCAAGCCACAATGCCTGCGCCGCCGACTCCCAGGGCACCGTGACCGCCTCTGCCCCGTGCCACTTCATTCCAACGCTGATCTAGCCGCACCGTCGGATACTACTGCTGTCTCTCGCCAGGATACGGCCGTTGTCGCCTCGGTTCTGGTCACTGCCGGTCTCGATACGCCCAGATCTGGGCGCCGCCGACACCTTTCCGCCACCCATGACGCCGCTGCCTCGTCGGATCAGAGCAGCCTGCGCCGAATCCTGCCATCACCGCGCCGCCCTAGCCTAGATCTGACGTGGGGTGGGGGGGAGGAGGCGGCGGAGAAATCAGAGGAGAGGAGGCACACGGGTTCGGTGGGGTGAGGCAGGCGCTCGTGAGGAGGGGAGGAGGGAGCGGAGGAGTGGGGGACGGCGCGGGGTGGGGAGGAGGAGGCGTCGGTGAAGTGTTGGAGTGGGAGGCGGCGACGGAAGCGCGTGGGCGGAGCGAGGTCTGCGGTGGAATGAGGGGTGCGGAGGAATGGAGGGTGGAGTGAGGTTGCGTAGGAATGAGGGGCGCAGAGGAATGAGGTGAAGCGGCCCACATGTCGGCCCACCTATGGAGAATGGACGGATTGCCACAACTCTAATTTTTAGAAAGGGGTGGGAGAGGACGGACCAACCACCAACTCCTTTTATTAGTAGAGATTTCTGATTTGCAATTGAAATTATATTGTAGCGATTTATACCTTTTCCTAAGAAAAAATGAAAAAAAGAGAAAATCCCGTTATATTATCACAGATAATATAAAAGAATAAAGGGAAAAAAAGAAAAGACAATAAAACAAAAATAAATCAAAAATAAACTAAAATTAGAAATCTATATAGTTTAAATAGTTTCTAATTTAAATAAACTAAAAATTAAAATAAGCCAAAAGTAGAAACCATTTGAAAGGTGACCTTAGCTAAATAAATTTTTGTGTCCATCTCCGCTACTGTAACCTCTGTCCACATGAGGTTGGGAATTAAATGCTGACACAACGAAATTTGCCGTGCTAGTCGTCCTATGCTACCCTATGCTACATGAAACTACGGGTTGAGTTTTTTAAGCTGTGACTTACGATTTGTAGGTTAAAATTTTAAATTCTAACTAGTTAAATGAGAGATTATGAAGGGAAAGATAGTCACATATAATTTTAATTGATATAGTTAAAATTGGTATAGTGTATACTATAATTAATTAGTTGAACTCGTTTTAAAAGATATATTATTTAAAAATTAGATACTATAATAAAAAGTAAAAAATAAAAGCCAAAGCTCTGCTTATACAGTGGACGCAGTTAATTTTTGTTAGTTTCAAACATTAAGCAGTAATGGAACCGAGAGGAAGTGAGAGACAATGACATGAGCTGGAAATGTGAAAGAGTAGGGCCAGTCAGAGTTATTAAAGCCATTAAAGCCAAGTAAGGACCGCACGAACAAGCACTAGCTGCACGTCCCGGTCTTCATGTTGTGCATCGCGTTGAATAGATGGCGTCGCAGCTGGCAAGTCATCAAGCCCTGTCACATGCGTCGAACTGAGCTGACGCCAGCGAAAGTGGATCGCCCATCCCCATTTGCATTAGGCTGTAAAGAAGCTGAACTCAAACAACTTTGACCTTTCAAACTTGAGTTCATAGAAACTCAAGGCAAATTTAAGTTTAAGGTTTGAGTTTGAATCCAGACTCGAGTTTGGCTCAACTTAAGCTCGAGTAGGCTCAAGTTCGGTTTGTTGAAATACGATAACAATTAAAATAATTTATTTTACACTAATTTTCAATAATAAAAAAGTTTGAGTTCAATCTCGGCTCGAATAAGCTCGATAATAGTTAAAATAATTAAAATATACACTAATTTTTAATAATAAGAAAAACTCGAGTTCGAGTTCGGTTCAGATAAACTCGGCAAGAGTTAACATGTATCACTATTTAAGCTCGAATTTAGGCTCACGAACTATTCGAGCTCGGCTCGGTGAAGCTCAAGAGCTCGAGATCAAGCTCGAGTTTAGCTTGTTTAAAATTCGAGCTGAGCTCAAATCGAATCTAAAATGAACTGAACTTAAGTAGCTCACGAACTTCGAACTTTTTTTACAGCCTTAATTCCCATGTTCATCGCACTCGTATCCGATCGAGGATGTTCTGTGTCTCACATGCAATGGCCGTGCCGCATCCAACGCGTATGCTTTGCATGGATACAGAATAGCAGTTTATTCTTGACTTCAGACTTCTGTTTTTTTCACAATTTATTAATTTTATTTATTTCTATTTTTTAATTTTTTATGTTTTTATTTTTTTCCGTATTCCTTTGCATTGTTCGTGATAGGTTAACATGTTTTTTCTATTTTAAATTTTTTTAAATTTAATTATACTAAATAAGCTAATTCAGTTACAGTAAAAAAAATAAGCAAGCTACAATAAAAAAGTCATAGGTCAACGTCATTCTGAAAAGACTGTCTCGATAAGCAACTTCAAAATAACGGTAAAAAAATTATCTTGTTTATTTATTTTAAAAAATCATAAACTATAAAATATAAACTAAAAAAACTGACCAATCGGACCGAATGGAAGCGAGAGACAAGGACACGACAAGCTGGAAATGTGAAAGCAGTAGGCCCATTAGAGTTATTGAAATCATATATTACTAGATGGACTGGGAGTAAGGACCGCGTACATCAGTAGCAGTAGGACAAGGCATTCACACCAGTCACACACCCACTCCGGCTCGCGCTCTCGTTCTCTCACACAAAAAAAGGCACGAGCCGCACAACCCTCTGCCTGTTTGTTTCCTTGTATCACCACTGTGGGTATCTCTCGATATTCTCCGTCTACAACATCGAAGCTAGCGGCCGGCGTCTCGGCGAGCTCGAAGCAGGCAGCTTGGTGTTCTTGCAGTAGAGGATCTTCGCGGCTTGGAGAATGAGCACGTAGGTGGCCCTGATGTATATTCTATTTCCTAGTTCGTTATTCTTTCTTGTGTGAAATTATTTATACACCTTGTTCTTGGTTCTTGAACAGTGGTCTAGTACGGTTCCTACAGATGAACATCCGTGTTCCTTGAACATTTGAGTTCGCTTAGTGGAAGCTCTGTCAAATAGTGTTCCTTGAACATTTGCCTACGCTTAGTCTTTTGCCTCTTTGGCCTTCAGATTAGATAAGAACTAGTGTACTGGACTACTAGTGGACACACGTCTTTGCAGAAGTGCTGTATGACGCACTGATGCTTGACTGACTTGAAATCCAAGTCAGTCTGTCAGATGGATGACTTGCAGGTAATGTAGTTTTCAGATATAACTGATGTTCTGTTTGAATCTGGCTGGCTAGTTTAATTTTTCTGTATGAATGGACTTTATCTGATGGATAACTCACGGTATTCATTTAAATTGTAATTCCCATTAACAGAATGCCACCAACATTCTAATAGTTGTTTTCTATACCTTTTTTTTTCTTTTCCCTTTTTTCGTTTTCTATACCCTCTTTTCTTTATTTTCTCTTTTTCTTTTCTCTGTTCTCTTCTTCTTTTCTCTTTTCCTTTTCTCTATTCTCTTCTTTCTTTTTTTCTTTCCTTGCTTTTCTTCTCTTTTTTTTCGTTCTCTCCTACCCCTAGACCCAGGCACCCAACCGCCCGCCTCCCTCGTGTGCTGCTATGCTCCTTTCTTTTTCCCATCACCCTTTCTGGAATTTTGGACACTGTTGGACCTATGCTTTTCGAAAATTCCATTTTTAGCCCCCGAAATAAAAAAATTCCAAAACTGGACCCCTTTTGAGCGCGAGACCACGGGAGGCCGACACGTGGCCCGATCGTGCGGTCTGGTACCGCACGATCAAGATCTGTTCATCCGGTCGGCGGTACTGCATCGCCACGACCGCGTCGCGCGCCGCGCCGCGCGATCGCCCACCCGAAGCGTCTCGCCTCCTCGCCGCACGACTCCGGTCCGCGATTCAGTGAAATTTCTTCTCGACCAAAAATATATATTTACTTATGTATATATAAATTAATTATTTAAAAAAATTTATGTGTATATATAAAATGAGTGAAAAAATACGAATTTAAAGTGGAGTCCACTGTAATGCTTGTTTAATTTTTTGTGCAATTTTGAAAATTTAAAATATTGTTTGAGAGAGTACGAACGAAATTTGTGTGAAGTAACGATTAGTGTATTTGTGATTTTCATATATTGCTGACCGTGAAAAATGTGATGAACTGACAATAACAAATTTCGATCATGGTATGTTGTTTAATTAGAAGCAATTTAATGAAATTTTTTTTGAGCACAAATGTGATATGAACAATTGGACGAAATGAATGAAAGTGATATTGAACACATGGGATCTGTAATGATTATAAGTTTTGTTAATTTTGTAGTTGTGAAACAGAAAAAAATCTGATAAAATTGTAAAACAAGTTTATGTTGATTGGCTCGTTGTAGAAGCATAAAAAATTCGTAATTTTTTAGGAACGACAGCGAAACGGTCGATATATAAAGTGGTAAGTGACTTTAGGGTTTGGTATGTTTTAAGGGTTTACAATCCGCGTAATGTTTGTATGTTTTGTCAATTTTGTAGTTATAAACTGCGTAAATATGAGATAAAGTTGTAATAGAAGTTTATGTTCAATGCAAGTTGTAGATTCGATATATAAAGTGGTAAGTGATGTGACAAGTGGCATGTGGCATGTGTGGAACTCTGTACTTGTAATGTTGAGAATTCCACCACTAGTCCTAACATGCATGCCTTAGAGAAAAAAACTTGCTGGGTCTATTACATGTTGTCTACTGGGTATAGCGTGGTTGTTTCCCCTTTTTGTCACGCCCTGAAGATGGCTCCGCTGCATCCTTCTTCCTGTCACTCTTGGTCTTGAGAGCTGCCTCACGAGCTTGAAGCTCTTCCTCCTGACGTTTGATGGCTGCTTCACGTAGACTTAATTGCTCCCGCCTCCTTTGCAGCTCATCTTCTTTGCCCTTCAGACGGATTTGATCCACCCTCACGCGGCGTTCTTGCTCAAGCCGCATCTGTCGTTCCACCTCGCGAGCCTGAGTCATCTTGACAAAGTATTATCCTTTATTTTCCACCTGCACTGCCCAGTTAGCTGGCCATGCCGGCGACACCCGATCCACCCATTCGATGAACGTGCAAGCCTATATGTGGCGTGGTAGATGTCATGGATCAAGTCGAAAAACGATAACGAGAAACAAATGATTTAGTTGTCGTCGTTACCACGGTCGTCATCCGTGTCCGACACTTGAAGAACCTACGGCCGTATTTGGCTCGTTCTACTCGATTCGTCCAAACTCGCAACATCGTCCTAAAGCCGCAATAGCACTTCGGCCGCTCATGCCACTCCGGCACTCCAAATGGGTCGGACCTCCAGGAAGACATTGTTGTGTAGTAGTATTTGTGATGGCTTGAGGAGATGTGGTATGGAAGACATTGGAGGCATTTATGTAGGCGGGTTATCCGTGCATGGGCATAGTCCATGGAGAGGATCTTTTCGCTTTCTGGATTCCAGCAGCAATAAATGGCTCTATGTAGGCTTTTCAGAGACTATAGTCTCGTAATAAATTCGTACTTCGTAGCCTTTTCAGAGTTTTCAGCACAAAGCTGTGCTCTTTCAGCGCAAAGCGTAATAAATTCACTACCAAAGCGGCCCCATCTCGCCTTGTCGCCGCGTAAAGCGTGCCACTCGTCCCCTCGCCGCACAAAGTCGCGAGTCTTGTAGCCGACATCTGCAGAATGACATAATGGCACCTCCTCGCATCGGCCCTTTTCCATGCGTGCACGTGAGGGGCCCCGCATTACCCGAGGTCGTGAACACGTGTCACCGCGCTGTTTTCTTGGTCCCCGCCCTACGTAGAGAACTCTTAAATCGAACGAAGCCCCACCCCTTCTCCGTCGTGTAGAAACATACCATATCGGAAGTCGAGGGTCGATCGGATTTGGGTCCCGAAGGAAGAACTTCCTTGGAAAGGAGGGAGAACTTGATTCACGATCACCGATACCAAGCGGCGTGCTCAACTCGCATGGCGAAAATGCAGACACAATAAGGACGCGATCGCAGGTGTCTTGGATGGCCCAATCGATGGCGGACGACGTTTCTTCCGATGCCCACACTCAGGGGTAGAAATTGCTAATAGTATATTTGTCATTACTACTTAAGGATTCTCATTGTTAACCGTTCTTTTCCGCAGATGGCGAAATACGACTTCTCACGCTGGATCGATCCGCCTCATGAAGGGTATGTTGCCATGTACGTGAATACATTATGGGAGCGAATATTTGAGTTGGAGGAGCGAATCGAGACTCTCAACGAGGAGAACAACGACCTTCGCCAGCAGATGCAACGCGAGAGGGGCAACGAGGAGGTCGTGAACATAGGAAGCTCGTACGATCCCGGATGTTGCTGCGCGAACCCTAGCTGCATATGTGCGTGCCACTACAACGACGGCCAGCCACATCCGAGACGTTCACCTCAGCAATACTCCATGTGGGTGCCACGAGGCTCGTTTGGCATGTAGGCAACGAGGTGTATGATTGTACGTTGTATCCGTCGTGTTTTATTTTGTCGTCTGTTTTGGCAAGTTCCCCGTGTTGTCACCGCGAAAGCTGCCCTGCTTTGTCATGTCACCGAGAAAAGTCGACCTCTTGTTGTCATGTTCATCGAGCAAAGCCGCGCCGCTTCGTCATGTCATCTGCGCAAAGCCGCACGCTTTGTCATCTCACCGAGCAAAGCCGCATGTTTTGTCATCTCACCGAGCAAAGCTGCCCGCTTTGTCATGTTTTGTGCGTGAGGCTGCCCCCACGGACTATAAAACGGAGCCATCCTCACATAGGCAATGAGCCATCCCTCCCGAGTTAGTTGTTCGCAATCTTTGTAGTTTTCTTTCGTGCTCACTCCCCGCACTAGGCAATGAGTCACTCGGTGGCGTCTTCATGGGCACCACGGTAATGTGCCCAAATTGCAACACGGTGGTTAGGCGAGGACATCACGACGGCCGCGAATCTCGGGCGACACTACTACAAGTGCCCTATCACTCGGTGAGTCCGATTGTTTCGGTTCATTCAAATCGTTGTGGTAAGTTTAAAAATCGCCTTGTCATGGAATCGCAGGAAGCTGCGTGGTTGCCGATTCGGGTGTGGGAGGATGAAATGGGAAATAGGATGCATAATCGCTCGCCGTGAGAGAGTTGTCGTGGGGGGTTGATCGGGATGCGGCATCGTTTTGACAGACTAGAGTGGAAGATAAGTTTAATGTTGTGTGCTATTTTGTTTCTTGTGTTTATTGTTATCCTCAAGTTGTAGTGCTGGAGGTTCTCCTCGTGTATGTTGGTAATGTTTTTTGCTATGTTGTCGTCAAGCTCTTTTGGTAATGTTTTATGTACGGTTGTGTTGTATTTTATTTGTTATGTTCGTTCGTGTGTTGGTGGTTGTACTACTTGCTACATTTCAGGTACGTGCAATGTATGTGTTGTTTCGTGTTGTGATTGCCTGATGCCTTCTTATTATGTGGGTTGTCAAGTGTTGTCATCTATCTGTTGGATGTATGCCCTAGTAAATCAAAGAACTAAGAGCAACTCTTTTTATACAGGAAACCTTCTTTGAACATCAAACGATCAAGCGCTTGAAAAACATAACGAAAATTACAAAAGCACAATTACAAAAATTCATTCATCATCTCTCATCGCGCCTCAAATGCGGCGCATATGATCATCCGAGAAGGTGAACCTACTAGTGGAGCGTGGTGCGTCGCGAAGATCGTCTTTGAGGCTCGCGCTCGAGGCGGTGGTGGAGGGTCCAACTCTGTGGAGAGTTGCGATGGTGGCCAAAAATCATAGAGCTCGACCACTTGGAGGAGGTGTCTACGCCCCGCTAGATGGTACAGCTGAATTAAGCAATGCAAAGTACAAAAATTTATCATAACAAGTACTAATATAACAAGGCATTTACCGGGTACACGAAGCAATGGATGTCGATGGGTAGTCGTGCATGTACTCCTACGATGTCATGCCTTGATACGTCTGCCCAAACCACTGTCCCCGCCGCTCAGGTTGGACTGCACGGTAGGTGTACGAGGGCATCACCCTCTCGCTTGGGACGACGAGTCATGGTCGCTCCGAGTGGGCCCCGCCGACCGAGAGGTCCCCGTCGGCTTGGAGAGGGCCCCGACGGCCCGGAGAGCGCGATGGCTCCTCCGCCGCCTCCGTGATGACGCCGCCCTCCGTAGCGCGTGCTATCGCCGCAAATGCTGCAAGACGAACATGTGGTTAGACATAAATAGTAAGTAAGCCGACCAAAAATAGTGTGCAATTGTCAAACCGCCGGTCCGAGGCGCGTGGAGGCCGAGCGATCGTAGCTGGGCCGAATCTCGGACTGGGATGGACGCGACGTCGATGGCCGTGCTGATGGTGGTGCTGAGGGAGGTGGTGGTCCTTGGCCACGTCCGCCACCGCGTGTACCAACAACGTCATCTCGGTGGCGACCACAACTCAAGGACCGTATCGCACCCCTTGCGTCATCGATGATGGTGCGCATATAACCTACCCACCGAGATTCGGTATTTGACTTCCTACGTCGTATAGCATCATCAGCCTCGTACTCGATATGATGTAGCCGGTCCACCTGCAGTGAAACAAATAGTCATTTCAAACGTAATCATCCACTGCGTAATGACATAGTAATCTCGTACCGCCTGGTCGACCCGTGCAGCTAGATGACGATCCGACCTTCTGTATAGCGGCCTCGTGAACCGCTCGAAGTGGAGGATGTGGCGGCTCCTCGTAAGCCTCATCGCGGTGCGTGAAGCGTACCACCAAGGTATGTCCTATACGTCGCGGGTCGTCCGGCCGTGTCTCATCCACAACCATCGTATCCGCATGGTCACGCCACATGTCTATCCACGTCCGTTGTGTGGCTCTCCGCCTTGGCGCGCCGCCTCTCCTCGATTGCCTTCATTGAGACATTACACAATTAGTAGGGTAGTAACATTGAGACTAATGCAGTAATGAAACTTAGGGTGTAGTGACATACGGTGGGTGCTATCCGCAAGAGGGCGCCCTAGCATGGGAGGGACCTGCGTGCATCCGAATCGTCTCATGACTCGGTGTGGGCTGTATGGCTCGGCGTGTGCGCAAACACCAAGTGGCGGTGGTCATCCATGCACGTGATCCCGCCGCACCGAGATGACAACCGTGGGGGCCGTGGTTCGCAATGAACCATTGAGACCATGGCCACGGACTACGCCGCCAAACGGCGTAAGCTCGAACCTTTGGTGGAAATCCGTACGCACGTCTTAGTCCGCCCTCGCCCACCTCAATCGACCATGCGCCCAACGTGTACCCATTGTGGGCGCATCAACGGGTCCTCACCATCATCGAGGCCGCATAACCGCGGGATGAGGTCATAAGGGTGCACAACACGACCAAAGGAAGGCCTGCCAACGGGGAAGTGTTCCCATGACCACAACTGAAGGAGAAGGTAGCAGCGGTTAGGACCGCTCGCTGGCCAAGGTACACCGCGAGGCGCCACACAAGCCTCGGTATGTGGCGCTAAGAACTGCGATCTCACTATATCGTGGTCGCCGACCAGCCGGCCATCCACCAAGGACTCGCTATTCAGATGTAGCTAGGGCGCACGCAGTCTCGATCGTGCTAGGGAACAAGATCCACCGAACAGATATAGCGGTATGCAACGAGTGTGTCCGCACCACGCCCTCATCTGCGTCTCGCAGGATAGGTCATGTAGCGACGAAGCCATCCATGTGGCACCCGGCTGCGTTGTCTCGGATCGGATGACCGAACCGTGACCTGCACGGACCTTCCAATCTGCGCCTTTCGGGTGGCACCACAAAGAACACCACGGACGGTAGACCTGTAATCATCGTGGACGCCCCGCGAGTAACCGTCATCTCCCCACGGAAGTGGAAGGTGTGAGTCTCCGCCTCCATCGATCAACGAGCGACAGCGATGGCGCATCATATCGAACCCATGCGGTAGATCCAACATGCGGGCAATGGGCGCAGACGTGTCCCGCAATAGTGGAATGTACCGCGGTTAAGACGCCGCTTCTCTCGGGGCCTCTAGGACGAAGCAAGGAGGCGTGTGCGTCTCAGACAACCACACATGGCATCGATGGTGCTCGCCCCAACAGGATCTAGCTCGAATGCCATGTCCCGCCAAAGAAGGACAACAAGTTAGTGTACATTATAACAAAATGTGCAACAAATAACAACATAACTAACAACAAATGTAATGACAGGGAAACGTACGGAATGTAATATATATAAAATGTGCACTCGAATATGACCCACACGACAAGGAAACATATGGAATGTGCGAAAACATACATAACATGGTAATGTGCAAGACATAGCTACATCGAGCCAACAATTCAGCGTACACCTCCTGAATAATACATTACATATGGATTGTGGTAGGTACTACGGAGCGTTGCTTGATGCTGGCCTGTTTGGGCACTGACTGAAGGTGTGGCCAATCGTCTTGCATAGCCTACACTTCGGGCGCCGAACACGATCCCCTCGCTGGCTCTCATCCATGTCGTTGCGGATGCGACGGCTTTGTCGTCTTCCACGACCGACATGCTTCAAAGGCATCGTTGGGCACCCACTTTATCTCCCCACCATAATTCCTCAGAGTGCATGTCTACCCGTAGGAATGGAACTCTGCACTCGTGTTGCATACAAGTGCCGCATGTCGTAGTACTTGGAGATGTACCGTGTCGACGCCTGGTTCCATACAAATGCAGCCGCTGCACACATGGGAGCATGGCTTGTGCGTAAGCCGGGCTTGTTGCAGGTGCAAGATGCTTCATCACCAATCGTGCATACCTGCTTGCGCTTCCCTCTAATGTGACCCATGACATACTTCTGCCTTAGGCGCACCTCAAACTTCCTCCTTAAGCCATCAATGGGCTGAGCAATGTGGGATCGAGCCTTCTCCATCTTCCTGTCCATGAAGGCCTGCATTACCTTAGAGTATTGTTTGTTTTCCTCAACGTGCTTCTGCGCCATCATGGCTCTATTCACAAAGTAACCGACGGTACGGTTCCAAGTCTCAGCCACGATTGCCGTGATCGGCAGGGATCTGACGCCATTCAAGACGCCATTGTAAACCTCCGACATGTTGGTTGTCATGATCCCATACCTTGCCCCACCGGTCGTCGCAACAAAACCACATTTCAAGTCGTGCATTGGCCTGAACCCATTCTGAGAATACCCCGACTCTTGTGGATCCCCCCTCCACGGCCCTTGCTTCTGTATGCACATGCTTCGTAGCCTCCTGATCGAGCTGCCTCCACAAGGTGTCGAACTTCCGCTTTTGGTTCTGCATGCATAGCTTCTTGAACATTTTCATTAGGTCCTTGCTACGGAACCTTCTATGGAAGTTCGCTGCAATATGCCTCATGCACCAGCGGTTCTTCACATCAGTCCACTGGAAGGGGGGCTGCGTCCCATTCTGCAACGTTCGCAATGTAGACAGCAAGCCTGCATTGCGGTCGGAGATAAGGCACACTTCAGGGCGCTCTTGCACTACGGCATGCTTCAAATTGCATAGGAACCAAAGCCAGCTTTCTGTATTCTCGTTCTCCACAATTGCAAATGCCATCGAGTAATCGGTCATTTGCATCGCTGCAATCGCGGTGAGAATTGTACCTTGTACTTGCCGGATAGGAACGCCCCATCTACGGTTAGCACCGACGGCACCACCGAACCCTTGTATCGCTCGATGGAAGGCCCGTAACACCGTCAAGAATGAAACAGATTCGGACCCTCCGTAGGATGAACTCTCTGTTCTGTTTATATACGTGGATAGGTTTGATTGTGAAATTTGATGCAGCATTCTTGGGACCGTGTCGACGCCTCCTCGCACGCCCCATACATACCGTAAAGACCTTTCGCCGCTCGCCACACCTTCTTGTAGCTCACTTCGTAGCCCGCCGTGTTCGCTACTTCTGCCATTAGAACCTTCGGGGTAATTGACACATCCGCCTGGACGAGGTGCGTGACCAGCTCCGCAACATACGATGATGTCATGTTGCGGTGTCTATGTACTGGGCCCGCAAGCTCGCAACTGTGATCTTGGAGCACCGTTATCCGGAACTCAGTGCCAACGCCCTTGTACCGTTGTGCACGGACTTTGCCACCACATGACCCGTCGACACACTTCACAACGTACGTGTCCGGCTTTGACTTATGGACCCGATACGTCCGGCTTATGTTGACGGCATGTCTACGAATAGCCTGCTGGACAGCACTCTTATTCCGGAAGCACTGCCCCAAAAAGAGTGCGCCCTCGCTGAACCCCCATTCTCCCTCCTCCGCCTGTGGCAGCACTAGGGATGCCGCTGCGATGTCGTCCAGTCTGGACGACACGTACACACCGTCCGTCGTCACAACACGACCTACCACCCCTCCAGTTGCACCTTCGCCATCCTCGTCCTCTCCAGAACTGCCTGTTTCCACCTCCTCATCCTCCTCGCTGCCCTCTTCTTCCACCTGATCCCCAAGATACTCATGATACCAATACGGCGGCCCACCACCTCTCGTCCACACCTTCGTTGGGCTGGAAATTGTCCGCACGCCTCCGTCGTCTTCATCACCCACTTCCTCGCCCACATGTTCTCCATGAACGTCTTCATGACCGCCGGAGATGAACCCGATCACTACATCTCCACCGCCGCACGTAACCAACCATGGTCGATGATTACGCCTCTCCACGAACTCGACATACACCATTGGCACGCCATATATCGCAGCATCGTGGTTGCACACGACCTCCATGTAGTTCGCCCACGAGGCGCCATTGGTCACCTTCGGTTGCCATATGCTCTCCTTCCGTCATCCACCATTGAGGCATAGAGCGCCTCGATCCGTAACTTCTTCCTTGCGTGCAGCCGATCGAACGCGAACGGACCCGCCCGTAGCTCGAGACAAGCTCATGGCGCTCGGGCCACCGGTGCTCGGATCACGGTCCGCTCGCATTTGACAGTCCGCCCATACGCCCATCACGCACGAGACCACTCCCATAAAACAAGAACAATTGTTCAATGCCAGCCATTGCGTACCTAACATAAGTGCATAATCAACCATTTTAGTACACAGCATGTAACAATCGTATCATGTAATTAACAATTTCGATTAGTATATGTTTTGTATTTCTAAATCTACGATTTATTCGTAACTATTTTACTTTCAAATTGTATCATACATCAAATTAAATACACACTTCATTTTTATTTCCATCAAATGACCTTCATACTACGGTCATTCACTAAGCATACTAATTATACAAATTGTCTCGAATCTACAAATTTACCACCTACAAATGCTCCAACATAAATATTTACTTTTTCAACACATACACATTATTTACACTACAATCTTTTATAACTTTTACTTAATATAGTCTTTTCTAACTTTTTAATTCTAATCTATCAAATTTATTTTAATCCTAGTACTATTGTTATCACCTACAATTGCTCTAACATACATATGTGTTTTCTCAACGTCTACACACTACAACTTCATATTTTCCACCTAATGAAACTACTTTGCAAGACGTATGTTCACAAAAATGAAACCCTATATACACTACAATACATCATGCTAAACATATGCAAGATTTGCTATACATACATAGCGTATAAAATATTGACATAAAATAACAGTAATACAAGATGGTTTCGTTAATTAAGGCCTAATGACATACATAACATTATAGTTGCATCGGCACAAAACTTACCTCTTCTTGATGCTCACGAGACGATCTACAACTTTTGTACTTGCCAAATCCGCTGATTCCAAACGACAACAACTCAACTCTTCCGGCTTTCGCTCCTCACTTTTCTTCAGCAAAAACTAACTACATTACAATACGTAACTTGAACATAAAATACGACATTATCTACACTACAATAAAGCATGCATCATATGTGGATTTTTACCTACACATACACACTGTATGACACATTGCCTTATAATACATATGTTCACATAAAGATTACCTACAAATACATAACGTACCAAATATTGACATGGCGTATCGCACATTCACATAAAATAACATTACCAAACGGTGATTTGTGCTAATCGACTAATTATGGACTAATCACATACATAAAAATTTAGTTTCACGGGCACAAGACTTACCTCTTCTTGAAGCTCACGACATGATCTACAACTTTTATACTTGTAAAATCCGCTGATTCCAAACAAAAACTACTCAAATCTCCGTGTTTTCACTCCTCTCTTCCCTTCACTTTCTCCCTCACTCTATCTTCACTTCAGCTGCAAATGAGCGTTCTGCCTTCGACATCCCTCCTTTGCGCTGTGATTCTGGGTTTTGAAGTATGCATGCAGCGATCATGGAAAGGGGCGTTCTACCTTACAGAGCGTGTGTGCAAGCTAACGAAGAAAGCAATGCGCGTTGGGGCTTTTCCTTCTTCGGGCGGCAATTACGCGCGTGGCGAGATTCGGTCGGCAGCAATTATTCGCGCGGGGCAGACGCGCGCTCGGAGCCAAAACGTGCGGTCGGGCGGGGCGGACGCGCGCTCGGGCGGAGCAGTCGAGCGCTCGGGCGGAGGTCGCGCGCTCGGGCGCCAACGCAGGCCGATCGTGCGGTCTGGTATTGCACGACCGGATGAACAGTGCGGTCGTGCGGTACCAGATCGCACGACCGGGGCACGTGGCAGCAGGTGGTAAACGCGCGCTCAAACGGGGTCCAGTTCTGGAATTTTTTGCTTCGGGGGGCCAAAAATGGAATTTTCGAGAGGTATAGGTCCAACAGTGTCCAAATTTTCCCCTCTCTGTGTCGCCACCACCGGCCTTGCCCTGGTCGCCTCGCCCGACTCCGCCACTGGTCAGATCCGCCATTACCTTCCCCAGCTGCTTTTTCCTTCGCCCACGCACCCCTTAGGCGCACTAGTACCAGCTCCCAGCGCGGCTTCTTGTTCCTCCCCTCCGTCTCGCCTCCACCCAGCCTCGCCCGGGTCGACGCCACCCGAATCCTCCTCCGACGACGGCAGCGCTCGGCACTGACCGTCTGGATCTAGACCCCCGTGAGGCCGTGAGCCAGCGACGCCATATCTCGTGTGTGAGTCACGGGACGCCGGCAACGGCCACGGCGATGGTCGTCGAGCCTTGGTGACGGCAGCGGACACGGCGAGGCCCTCGGCGACAGCGGTGCCCCTCCACTGTGAGGGGAAGGAGAGGGGAAGGGCGCTCAGACCTGGGAGAGAGGGAGAGGCCGTGCGGGCCATGGCTACCGCCGACCGGCCGACAGGGGAGGGAGAAAGTGAGCTGGGCGGTGCGGCCTGTTGGTTTCAGATCCCAGTCTGCAGCTCACTCTCTGGAACCTGTCAAAGAATCACACGGAGTGTTGTGTACACGCGAGATGTGGAAGTTCAGAGCTCAGCAAGATAACAACTGAACACACTGCAATGTTCAGAGCCCAGAATACTGAAGCTCTGGTTTTCTTCGTTCTGTTTATTGCCGGATCGTGAGCAGTACAAAGGGGGAAACACTAGCTGAATTTAACTTACCAAATAACAGACTGAAGCTGATTCTTCTACTGGATCCGCAACACACAGGCGACCCGCTTCTTATGTGCACGCACACACGGAATCCTGCAACGCATGATCCGCTAACACCCTGGACCAACTACAGAACCAACTACTAAGTCACACTGAGAACAAACACGAACTCCATATGACTCGGTACAAGACTTAACTGAGAAACAGCCATATAACTAGACTTGAAATCCAAGTCAGTTTGTCAAATGCATGACTTGCAGGAAATCTAGTTTTCAGATATAACTGATGTTCTGTTCGAATCTAGCTGGCTAGTTTTATTTTTCTGTATCAATGCACTTTATCTGGTGCGTAACTCACGGTATTTTAAATTCTTCTTTTTACAATTGTAGGACGCCTAAATTTATTAGAGTGAAAAAACTAATCTCTTATACGCTATTAGCAAGGGCACACATGGTGGCTCTAGTCTATAAGCAGTACTCGTGTTGCTAAAAAAACAAATATTATTGTTGATGAGTTAGTTTCTTTGCAATCGATTTGACATTCATTTACATTGGAATTCTCATTAACGGAATATCACCTACATTCTAATAGTTGTTTGATTTATATGACCGTTAGATGCTTCTATCAATTAATTAATTTATAATAGCTGGAAAGAAAATTATGCAAGGAACATCATCTAACTAGGGAAGAAAATAAGGCTAGCAGTGCGGGCTACTCCCCTAGTTACTAGAACTGTCAAGAGCCCTAGCCCTGAAACAAAACTACGAAAAAGGGAGAGAGAAAGGGAAAAAGTTTACAGAAGAGAAGGGGTCAAGACAAAAGAGGCAAAAATAATAGGCTAAAACGTGATCAGAAAACGATCAGTCGCCCCAGAAAACCAGACGAAGATTACAATGTCGTGAGATGCCTAGCCCCAGCCTGCATCCAGGATTTCGCTTCATCCCCCGGATGATGCCCATAAGGTCATTTGATTTCATATATTTTCCTTCAAAAGCTCAGCGGTTTCGCACTCTCCATAGTTCCCAGGTCGATCACAAGAACAATTAGTGTTGCATCTGCTTTACTTGCGTTGTCCAGTCCTCTTAGCCTGTCTTCCACACCCAAGGCTCCATTGAGTGAGTGAAGATCTACGGGTAGGCTATGCAAGCATAATTTCAAAAATTCTACCGCGTAAATGGGACCTCCTCTAGTAATAGATCACGGGATTACCTCTAGACGCGCAGACTCGTAGCGGAAGTAGAGTCGATGTAGCGCGTTGATGCAGTTGTAGTCGTTCTTGCAGAACGTCTCCTCCTTTAAGTCCTTGCGTTCGTCACAAGTTGCGGATCGTCCTAGTGTTGAAGCCGCATCAACACCTCCAAAGTATCCACACGCACGGGCAGGAACACCACGCCGGAGTGCTAGCGCGCGGCGCGGTATTAGATGGGGATGGTGTGGCAACTAGGGTTTCGGGAATTCAAATTCTCTTGGCAAACCCTATGCCACCTCCCTCTATTTATAGGCATCCATCATAATGGGTCTCAACCGAGGCCCATTAGGAACTCATGGCCCATAAGAATTCGGATCACTATCCGAATTAAGTCCCAACCCTTTAAGTGTGCGCCCCTATAGGTTCACATACACTTAGACATAGCCCGAGTACTCCTACTCGTCCATTAATCGATAGCGGCCCTTAGCAAGACATACCGACTCTAAGTATATGCAAAGATCATATCGGACGAACCTCAACAAAACTTATGCATTTCCTTTGCCTCACGATATCGGTTAAACTCAAGGCGAGTACGTGTCATCCTTGTTTGGTTAGCTCAACCACTCTTTCTCGATTATGTGACTTGAATTCCGATTACGGTTAACTCTTTAACCGTGAATAGCATGGCCATGCATTTCGAATCCAATCACTCGAGAGGCCTAGAGATATCTCTCTGTTGCTTGGAGGGCAAATCCTATCTTGATCGACCATGCCTCAATGCATGCATCATAACAAAACACGAAAGCTACCTTTATGACTACCCAGTTACGGAGTAGTGTTTGGCAACCCCTAAGTCAGTCATTATGCATCTTGAGTACGTGCGACGATCTCAAGTCTTAAGGACATAGCATACGCTTTGTGAATGAAACCAACTGATGACGGTAAGAATGCAACATTCTCGCAGTTGTTTCATGGTGGGTCGATCCAACCCCATGTTTGCTAACATGTGTCCATATTATTGATTTAATATCTTTATATCTATGACCCGTGAAACATGGTCATCAACCAATACATATGCTAGTCTATTAATATGTGTCCTCATATGTTTGACTAGGGATCATCTAAGAATAATCATCGCAGCAATATAGAGTTTCACAATCAAGTCACACACTTGATAATAAATATTGACGATGTTATTCAAGGAACAAGATAAATTATCCAATAATTCATGAACATAATAAACAGAATCATCTCTATGATTATCTCTAGAGCATATCTCCATCAGTGAGCTCTCCCTAGCCATGTTGTCGGATCATATACAGAGATTGTTTCCATGTCTCGTCGGTGCGGACATAAGAGGCCCAATTGTTGTTGTCCCATCTGCACGCCTGAAGTCGGGTTTCGCCTGAAGTCTGTTTTGATTATGTAAACATTTGATTATGTCAGTTCAAATTCAATTTCTTGAATCAGAATCTCAATTTTGACAAGCTTGAGTTGTTCTCAATCACAGCCCAGCCACCACGGCATGTGGGCTCGTCATGCATCCCGAGCTGCTGATGGCATCATGCCATGGCGACTTTGAACAAATAAAGGACCTTCTGAGTAGGGAGTATGCAAGGCTAGTGCATTCTACACTGATGGAACCTCAAGTCAGCGTTGAAATTGATCACTCTACGCCTTCTGCAGTGCCGTTACTCTTGCAAGGAGTGACCCTTGATGGTGACTCCGCGCTCCATATAGTAGCAACCGTTGGAGATGGTGACAAGCACTTGATGAGCGTGAAGGTAATCCACAACAATGCCAAGCATCTCCTAGATGCACTCAACAATGGGGGCAACACGCCATTGCATTGCGCTGCCAGGGCTGGGAACATTGCAGTGCTATCTCTTCTTATCGAGTTGGTTAAAGGTGACGAGGGTGGGGAAGAGAGGGTGAAGGCAGTGCTGAGAATGCAGAACAATCTTGGGGAGACAGCCTTGCATGAGGCGATCAGAGCTGCCCAAATTCCTATGGTTAATGTGCTATTGATGGAGGACCCATGCTTGGCTCGTGTTCCGGATAAAGCCACTTCACCGTTGTTCTTGGCCATCCAGCTAGGACATTATGGTATTGCGCAGGAGTTATTTGCAAGAGACAACCAGCTGTCGTACTCTGGACCAGATGGACAGAATGCATTGCATGCTGCAGTTCTCCGGAGCAAAGGTACTTTATGTTCTTCTGTGATTTTGCCAAATTAAATGCATTGTCTGCAATGAACTTTGAGTCGACAAAAGTCGTGCTATATACATAATGATGGAGATATGCTCTATAGATAATCATAGAGATGATTCTGTTTATTATGTTCATGAATTATTGGATAATTTATCTTATTCCTTGAATAACATCGTCAATATTTATTATCAAGTGTGTGACTTGATTGTGAAACTCTACATTGCTGCGATGATTATTCTTAGATGATCCCTAGTCAAACATATGAGGACACATATTAATAGACTAGCATATGTATTGGTTGATGACCATGTTTCACGGGTCATAGATATAAAGATATTAAACCAATAATATGGACACATGTTAGCAAACATGGGGTTGGATCGACCCACCATGAAACACTGCGAGAATGTTGCATTCTTACCATCATCAGTTGGTTTCATTCACAAAGCGTATGCTATGTCCTTAAGACTTGAGATCGCCGCACGTACTCAAGATGCATAATGACTGACTTAGGGTTGCCAAACACTACTCCGTGAATCGGGTAGTCATAAAGGTAGCTTTGGTTTTGTTATGATGTATGCATTGAGGCATGGTCGATCAAGATAGGATTTGCCCTCCAAGCAACAGGAGAGATATCTCTAGGCCTCTCGAGTGATTGGATTCAGAAATGCATGGCCATGCTATTCACGGTTAAAGAGTTAACCGTAATCGGGAATTCAAGTCACATAATCGAGAAAGAGTGGTTGAGCTAACCAAACAAGGATGACACGTACTCGCCTTGAGTTTAACCGATATCGTGAGGCAAAGGGAAATGCATAAGTTTTGTTGAGGTTCGTCCGATATGATCTTTGCATATACTTAGGAGTCGGTATGTCTTGCTAAGGGGCCGCTGCCGATTAATGGACAAGTAGGAGTACTCGGGCTATGTTTAAGTGTATGTGAACCTATAGGGTCGCACACTTAAAGGGCTAGGACTTAATTCGGATAGTGATCTGAATTCTTATGGGCCATGAGTTCCTAATGGGCCTTCAGTTCGAGAACCATTATGATGGATACCTATAAATAGAGGGGAGGTGGCATAGGGTTTGCCAAGAGAATTTCGGAATTCCCGAAACCCTAGTTGCCACACCATCCCCATCTAATACCGCGCCGCCGCGCTAGCACTCCGCGCGTGGTGTTCTGCCCCGTACGTGTGGATACCTTGGAGGTGTTGATGCGAAGCTTCAACACTAGGACGATCTGCAACTTGTGACGAATGCAAGGACTTAAAGGAGGAGACGCTCGCAAGAACGACTACAACCGCATCAACGCGCTACATCGACTCTACTTCGCTACGAGTCTGCGCGCCTAGAGGTAATCCGTGATCTATTACTAGAGGAGGTCCCTTTACGCGGTCGAATTTTTGAAATTATGCTTGCATAGCCTACCCAGAGATCTACACATAAAACTGTAGTGCAAGCAAGGCCGGTCCCGAGATTTTAGGGCTGAGGCGAAACTAGAAATAGGGGCCCTAATATAAATATCTAAATATAAATCTACATACACATATATATATCTAATTTTATTAACAAACACTTAAAATGCGTTATGTATTAAAGAAAATTCATATCAAAGAGTTTATAGATATTACCTTAAAATTTCTTCTATCCTTGGGTTCGGTATCCCTATCTTCCATTAACTCAAGTAGAGTGACCTTAATTGAGAAGCTTGATATCTAATTGCTTTGACACTTTTGATTGTACTCTCCCAACGAGTATTGCTCAATGATTTCACGATTAAACCTTCTATATGGTCAAGCAAAACTTTCCTCGCTTCTATGTCATATATTTCATCGTCTTGAATGAATCCTATCAATAATAACAACATACAAGAATTTTAACTATACATTCAATAGATGGATCAACACCAACAATCTATATTTATAGCAGTAATAAATGATCGAGCAATACAGATTAATTACTAAAATAGGTACAAGAACATCAACATACTAAAGATGGATCAAATTCTTTGATCGCTAAAAATTCTGCCTCACACACACTTGCTAATTTGCTATTATTTTGGGCATCATATTGCCGCCTATCAATAGGCGCTGAAAGGACAGTGCAAGCCACATGAGAAGCGACTCAAATTTGGAGCTTATGTTGGTGGAGCTATCTGAAGCTATCGTAATAATTTCATGCAATACAGAGAGCTAAGTACTATCTCAGATATGATTTACTTGTCCTTAGGGATTAGCTCAATGTCAAGCAGTAAAAATATTTCTTACAAACTTACAGTATTCTCCTGGCATATTAGATAGAATACGATTCTATGCATATTTGCTTTGCAGGGATTGTTGTAAAATAGTATGGCCCATTATGCATATGAATGATGTATGAGATGCATATATGTATGTAATGTTCATGGCCTGCGAGTCATGATTATTGCAGCCCAAGGCTGTTTATATTTGTATAACGACCTGCGTGTCGACTTGTGTTGCTTCTTCACTCCATGTAGACTTCACTAGTATGCCATATGGTAATAGCTTAGTGGGAGTGTTTGGAGGTTTTGGCCACTTGGAGACATGGTGAACAGGAAAGCACGGCGATAGAGATCACCATGTGAAAGGGCCATACTATATCACGACGCAATGTGATTGTTTTGTGAATGGTTTTATCTTTCTGTTCATTTATTTCTATGCATGTTATTACATTGCTCTAAATGCTTTTAACATAGTAGAAATAAAATTCTCTCACATAATATTAAGTTAAATTGATGCCCTCCCAATTAGCTGCACCATCTAAAGTCATGTATTTTAATGGTAGGTCTTGCTAAAGTAGAGTGCCATTAATTCTCCTTGACTAGATGGGTTTGTGTTAGACACTCACACGCAAAGCATTGGTTTAACTTGACAAGGTCATCATAACGGTTATGGACCTTGGGGCATAAGGTTGGGTGCCGGAACATAGAGATGTTGCCCAACAACAAGAGTTATATAGAGATATAATTAGCAAAGGGTTGCTTACCAAATTCACCTATCCTCTAGCAGTGATGCCAAAGCTCACTAGTAGATAAGTTGATTATGGATCTTGAATCACTAAATGTCATAAGAGAGATATGGTATTTAGTGGGAGTATCTTTATTAAATTGTTTAATAGAAGTTACTTTTCTTGAACATATATCTTAGTTTTGCGTATTTTGTGTTGTAGATCATGGCACCAAATGTTACACCTACTTCAGCTTTTGCTTTACGCTCGATACTTGAAAAGGAAAAACTGAATGGAACAAACTTTATGGATTGGTCCCGCAACCTAAGAATCGTTCTTAGGCAAGACAAAAGGAACATGTTCTAGAGCAACCAATTCCGTAAGAGCTCGATGAAAATGCTCTGCTGCTCTTAAAAATGCCTACGAAAGGCATGTGATGAGTCCCTTGATGTTAGCTATCTCATGCTTGCTGCCATGAACTCAGACCTTCAGAAGCAGTTTGAGAATATAGAGGCTTACGATATGATCGTAGCACTCAAAGGCATGTTTGAGACACAAGCAAGAACTGAGAGATATGAGATCTCAAAGAAATTGTTTGGAAGTAAGCTAGCTGAGGGTAGTCCGGTGAGCCCTCATGTGATCAAGATGGTTGGTTACACGCAGAGCTTGGAAAACTTGGTTTTCCCTTAGCCAAGAGTTGGCTCTCGATTTGATTCTTGCATCGCCTCGCAAGCTTTGGGCAGGTCATTCTGAATTTTCATATGAATGGCTTAGACAAGAATCTCACCGAGTTGCATATGATGCTCAAGACCGCAGAAGATAGCATTAAGAAAAGCAACAGTCATGTGATGATGGTGCAAAAGACTACCAACTTCAAAAAGAAGAAATCTAAGGCTTTTGGCAAAAGAAAGGGTATGGGCAAAACTCAAGATGAGATCTCGAGTGTCAAATCTAAGCTTCAGAAGCTTAAAATTGGCGCTGCACCTGATACTATTTGCTACCATTGCCAAGGCACTGGACATTGGAAGAGGAACTGTAAGAAGTACTTGGCAGAACTAGAAAAGAAGAAGGGAAGTAAGACTTCAACTTCAGGTATAAATGTTATAGAAATCAATCTTGCTACTTCTCATGTTGGTTCTTGGGTATTTGATACCGGATCGGTTGCTCATATTTGCAATTCGATGCAGGGGCTGATAAGGAGTAGAAGCTTAGCAAAAGGCGAAGTTGATATTCGCGTCGGCAATGGAGCAAGAGTTGCTGCGTTATTGTTGGCACTTTACCATTATGTTTACCTTCAGGATTAGTTTTGGAATTAAATAATTGTTATTGTGTTCCTGCCTTAAGCAAAAACATTATTTCTGCTTCATGTTTGGGAGCAGAAGGTTATGAGTTCAGAATAAAGAACAATTGTTGTTCAATTTATTTGAATGATATGCTTTATGGTAATGCTCCATTATTGAATGGATTGTATGTTTTAAATCTTGAGGATGTGCCTATCTATAACATTAATACTAAGAGGCTTCGACCAAATGATTTGAATCCCACTTATATCTGGCATTGTCGTTTGGGTCACATAAACGAGAAGCGCATGGTGAGACTCCATAAAGATGGTCTACTCAACTCATTTGATTTTGAATCATTTGAAACATGTGAGTTTTGTTTACTTGGCAAAATGACTAAGGCGCCTTTCACTGGTATAGGTGAGAGGGCAAGTGATTCATTGGCCTTAATACATTCAGATGTATGTGGACCAATGAGCTCAACGGCCAGAGGTGGTTTTCAGTACTTCATAACTTTTACCGATGATTTTAGTAGATATGGTTATATCTATCTAATGAGGTATAAGTCTGAATCCTTTGAAAAGTTCAAAGAATTTCAGAACGAAGTACAAAATCAACTTGGCAAGACAATTAAAGCCCTACGATCAGATCGTGGAGGTGAATATTTGAGCCATGAGTTTGGTGATCATCTAAAACAATGTGGAATTGTTCCACAGCTAACTCCGCCGGGAACACCTCAATGGAATGGGGTGTCTGAACGACGGAATCGGATCTTGTTAGACATGGTTCGGTCTATGATGAGCCAATCTGATCTGCCATTGTCCTTTTGGGGTTACGCTCTAGAAACTGCCGCTTTCACTTTAAATAGAGTACCATCTAAATCTGTGGATAAGACACCATATGAGATGTGGACTGGGAAGAGTCCTAGTTTATCTTTTCTCAAAATATGGGGATGTGAAGTATATGTAAAACGTTTGACGTCTGATAAGCTCACACCTAAATCAGATAAATGCTTCTTCGTGGGGTATCCTAAGGAAACAAAAGGATATTACTTTTATAAAAGGGATGAGAACAAAGTGTTTGTTGCCCGAATGGTGTCTTTTGGAGAAAGAGTTTCTCTCAAAAGGAGTTAGTGGAGCACGGCTAGACTCAAGAAATTCAAGAGCCATCGAAAATGTTTCAACTCCTATCGAACCTCCATAGAGTGTACAAGAAGTTATACAACCTGTGGAAGAGGCACCAGCCCCACGTAGGTCTGAAAGGCCACGTCAATTGCCGATAAGGTATCGACATGACATTTTATTGTTAGACAATGATGAGCCTAAAACTTATGAGGAAGCAATGATGGACTCAGACTCTGAGAAATGGCTTGTAGCCATGAGATCTGAAATTCAATCCATGCATGATAATCAAGTTTGGAACTTGGTTGATCTACCTGATGGCGTAAAAACCATTGAGTGCAAGTGGATTTTTAAGAAAAAGATAGACATGGATGGAAATGTTCATATCCATAAGGCACGATTGGTGGCGAAGGGTTTCAAACAAATTCAAGGTATTGATTATGATGAAACCTTCTCGCCCGTCGCTATGCTTAAGTCTGTCCGGATCATTCTAGCTATTGCTGCATATTTTGACTATGAGATATGGCAGATGGATGTCAAAACGGCTTTCCTAAATGGAAACCTAAGTGAGGATGTGTACATGACACAACCTGAGGGTTTTGTTGATCCCCAAAATGCTAGAAAAGTATGCAAACTTCAGAGATCCATCTATGGATTGAAGCAAGCATCTCGGAGTTGGAATAAACGTTTTGATGAAGAGGTCAAAAGGTTTGGTTTCATCAAAACAAAGAAGAACCTTGTGTTTACATGAAGGTTAGTGGGAGCGCACTCGTAATCCTAATCTTATATGTAGATGACATATTATTGATTGGGAATGACATTCCTATGTTGGAATCAGAAGGTCTCATTGAAAAATAGTTTCTCTATGAAGGACCTAGGAGAGGCAACATACATCTTAGGGATAAAGATCTATAGAGATAGATCGAGAAGGCTGATTGGATTAAGCCAAAGTACTTATATTGACAAGATGTTGAAACGGTTCAACATGCAGGATGCCAAGAAAGGGTTCTTGCCTATGTCACATGGCATAAGTCTCAGCAAGAATCAGTGTCCTTCGACAAGCGAAGAGCGAGACCGTATGAATGGTATCCCATATGCTTCGCTATTGGATCTATTATGTACGCCATGATATGTACTCGACCCGATGTATCGTATGCTCTAAGTGTTACAAGCAGATACCAAGCTGATTCCGGTGAAGGTCACTGGACAGCTGTGAAAAACATTCTTAAGTACTTAAGAAGAACTAAGGATGTGTTCCTAGTTTATGGCGGTGATGAAGAGCTCGTTGTAAATGGTTACACCGATGCAAGCTTCCAAACCGACAAAGATGATTATCGTCGCAATCTGGTTTTGTCTTCATTTTAAATGGAGGAGCGGTGAGCTGGAAAAGTTCCAAGCAAGAGACGGTTGCTGATTCTACAACGGAGGCCGAGTACATTGCGACTTCTGAAGCTGCGAAAGAAGGTGTTTGGATAAGGAATTTTATTTCTGAGTTGGGTATAGTCTCGAGTGCCCTGAGCCCAATGAATCTCTATTGTGATAATAATGGAGCCATTGCGTTGAGCTAAGGAGCCTAGATCCCATCAAAAGTCCAAGCATATACTCAGCGCTATCACCTTATTCGCGATATTGTGGATAGAGGAGATGTAAAGATATGCAAGGTACACACGGATTTGAATGTTCTTTGATCCATTGACGAAACCTCTCACACAAAGAAAAGCACGAGATGCACACAAGAGCTATTGGTATTAGATACCTAAATGATTAACTCTAGTGCAAGTGGGAGACTGATGGAGATATGCTCTAGAGATAATCATAGAGATGATTCATTTATTATGTTCATGAATTATTGGATAATTTATCTTGTTCCTTGAATAACATCGTCAATATTTATTATCAAGTGTGTGACTTGATTGTGAAACTCTACATTGCTGCGATGATTATTCTTAGATGATCCCTAGTTAAATATATGAGGACACATATTAATAGACTAGCATATGTATTGGTTGATGACCATGTTTCACGGGTCATAGATATAAAGATATTAAACCAATAATATGGACACATGTTAGCAAACATGGGGTTGGATCGACCCACCATGAAACACTGCGAGAATGTTGCATTCTTACCGTCATCGATTGGTTTCATTCACAAAGCGTATGCTATGTCCTTAAGACTTGAGATCGCCGCACGTACTCAAGATGCATAATGACCGACTTAGGGTTGCCAAACACTACTCCGTGAATCGGGTAGTCATAAAGGTAGCTTTGGTTTTGTTATGATGTATGCATTGAGGCATGGTCGATCAAGATAGGATTTGCCCTCCAAGCAACAGAGAGATATCTCTAGGCCTCTCGAGTGATTGGATTCCGAAATGCATGGCCATGCTATTCACGGTTAAAGAGTTAACCGTAATCGGAATTCAAGTCACATAATCGAGAAAGAGTGGTTGAGCTAACCAAACAAGGATGACACGTATCGCCTTGAGTTTAACCGATATCGTGAGGCAAAGGAAAATACATAAGTTTTGTTGAGGTTCGTCCGATATGATCTTTGCATATACTTAGAGTCGGTATGTCTTGCTAAGGGGCCGCTGCCGATTAATGGACGAGTAGGAGTACTCGGGCTATGTCTAAGTGTATGTAAACCTATAGGGTCGCACACTTAAAGGGCTGGAACTTAATTCGGATAGTGATCCAAATTCTTATGGGCCATGAGTTCCTAATGGGCCTCGATTCGAGACCCATTATGATGGATGCCTATAAATAGAGGAGGTGGCATAGGGTTTGCCAAGAGAATTTCGAATTCCCAAACCCTAGTTGCCACACCATCCCCATCTAATACCGCGCCGCCGGCGCTAGCACTCCGGCGCGTGGTGTTCCTGCCCCGTACGTGTGGATACCTTGGAGGTGTTGATGCGAAGCTTCAACACTAGGACGATCCGCAACTTGTGACGAACGCAAGGACTTAAAGAGGAGACGCTCGCAAGAACGACTACAACCGCATCAACGCGCTACATCGACTCTACTCCGCTACGAGTCTACGCGTCTAGAGGTAATCCCGTGATCTATTACTAGAGGAGGTCCCATTTACGCGGTAGAATTTTTGAAATTATACTTGCATAGCCTACCCGTAGATCTACACATAAAACCTGTAGTGCAAGCAAGGCCGGTCCTGAGATTTTAGGGGCCTGAGGCGAAACTAGAAATAGGGGCCCTAATATAAATATCTAAATATAAATCTACATACACATATATATATCTAATTTTATCAACAAACACTTAAAATGCGTTATGTATTAAAGAAAAATTCATATCAAAGAGTTTATAGATATTACCTTAAAATTTCTTCTATCCTTGGGTTCGGTATCCCTATCTTCCATTAACTCAAGTAGAGCTGACCTTAATTGAGAAGCTTGATATCTAATTGCTTTGACACTTTTGATTGTACTCTCCCAACGAGTATTGCTCAATGATTTCACAGTTAAACCTTCTATATGGTCAAGCAAAACTTTCCCCTGCTTCTATGTCATATATTTCATCGTCTTGAATGAATCCTATCAATAATAACAACATACAAGAATTTTAACTATACATTCAATAGATGGATCAACACCAACAATCTATATTTATAGCAGTAATAAATGATCAGGCAATACAGATTAATTACTAAAATAGGTACAAGAACATCAACATACTAAAGATGGATCAAATTCTTTGACTGCTTCAAAAATTCCTGCCTCACACACACTTGCTAATTTGCTATTATTTTGGGCATCATATTGTCGGCCTATCAATAGGCGCTGAAAGGACAGGTGCAAGCCACATGAGAAGCAGCTCAAATTTGGAGCTTATGTTGGTGGAGCTATCTGAAGCTATCGTAACAATTTCATGCAATACAGGAGAGCTAAGTACTATCTGTATATGATTTACTTGTCCTTAGGGATCAGCTCAATGTCAAGCAGTAAAAATATTTCTTACAAACTTACAGTATTCTCCAGTTGGTACAGCTCAATATGCTGCCAAATAAAATCACAGTAGTTACAGTAACTACCAACTCTCAATACTGTACTAAATTTAGACACAGAACCTTTAGCTAATGCATCTATGGAGTCTGGACCTCCAGTAAAATGAAGTTTATGTATCAAATCTATGTGGATATAGTTAGTTCAGTAATCTCCTGCTGTGCATTGCCAAAACCAAAAAACAAGGAAGAAAGGAAAAGGCAGGTCAGACAACCTGAATGTTCATTACTAAATCTAAGCACAAAGTGATAAGCCATGTTGAACTGAACATTCAAAACCATCTATTGTCTAAGTAGGCACATCACAGTCTACTATAATAAACACCAGGCGCAGGCGCGTAGCAAAACTTGCTAATAAGCATAAGAAAGTGTTTTCTGAACCAGGTACAGTGTAGAAACTAGAAACTCTAAGCAAGTAAGCAACATATTCTAAAAACTGAAAATATAACCAGGTGGAAATTAGGAAAGTGTGACAGTTAATTTGCAGAAACCCATCTTTTTATTGAAATAGTTCAGTTATATTGACTCTTAAAGTGAATAAGAAACTCGTAGGCCTGGGATTGAAGAGAGAATTCAGGAGAGTGAGGTCTGTGAGGAGGGTAACGAATCAAAGACTTACCAAGGAAAGTGAAAGTCGGACCGGATCCCGAATCGGGGAGGAAGGGAGAAGGACGGAGGAGGAGTGGGGCGACGGAGATGCGGAGTAGCCAAGTAGGCGACGAGCAGGGCGCCAGGGCGGACGGCTTCTCGCCTTCCGAGGCATCCAAGCGGCAGCCTGCATGGCTGCATATACTCTACATAGACACATAGTAATGGGGGCCCCTGGATTTTGGGGCCCGGGCGGCCGCCCCGCCGCCCCAGGGCCGGGACTGAGTGCAAGCTAAATATAGTGTTATGTGAACGATCAAAGCACGTATAGAATTACGCAGAACCTGGGGATCTTAACAAAGGTTGAAGTTTCAGCACACCAAAATCATGTAGGTCCCCAGGAATTTTGTTACTGCCTCATCCACCAGCATATTCTTTTCTTTGCAAAGTGGCCTCTTCACACATTGTATTTCTGGACAAAGACTCATGAGTTAACACAAAGGCAGTAATACTATTTTTTATATTTGGATGTATTACTGTATACAGCGGAGAAAGACCACTCTGTTAACCAAGTTGTGGATTTTAAAAATGTGAATACATGTGTGAAAATCGTGAACCTCTTAATTAAAACATGAATTGACCTGTTCTTCATGTCCCAACGTCATCACAGTATGCAGATATCTTCACAAAGGTCTGCCCACGTCCGTCTTCGCCGAGTTTTGATCTAGTTTGAACATTCGTTCTTCTGCTGTTCTGATTGCGGGGGAGTGTTAGATATCTGCATACGACCATCGACCATGTTAAGGTGTGTAGTGTTTTGGAGAAATCACGCAGTGACTTGATTAATGAATCAAGGGTTACATATATATATATATATATATATATATATATATATATATATATATATATATATATATATATATACATATACATATACGTATATATACATATACATATACATATATACATATACATATACATATACGTACATATACATATACATATACATATACGTATATATACATATACATATACATATACATATACATATACATACATATACATATACATATACATATACATATACGTACATATACATATACATATACATATACATATACGTATACATACATATACATATACATATACGTATACGTACATATACATCTATACATATACGTATACGTACATATACACATATATACATATACATATACGTATATATACACATACACATGTATACATGTGTATATATATGTATGTGTATATATACGTATAAGTATATGTATATGTATATACATGTATATATACATATACATGTATACACGTATTTGTATATATATACGTGTATATATCATGGTTGTCAAGGCGTCGCCTAGGCGTCCCGGCGGCGCGGAGGGGACGCCATGCACGCTCGCCTCGCCTTGGGGGGGAGGAAGCTGCGACTTGGGAGAGAGGAGGCTGCGGGGGAGGAGGCGGCGGGGGCAAGAGGCGGCGGGGAGGGGAAGCTGCCTGGGGAGGAGGCGGTGGGGAGGGGGATGCACCTGGGAGAGGAGGCGGCGGAGGGAGGAGGCCGCGACTTGGGGGGGGGGGAGGAGGCCGCTGGGAGGGGAGGGGGCGGCGGGGAGAGGCGAGGCGGCGGAGGGAGGGCTGGAGGAGGCGGCGGGGAGAGGAGCGGAGGAGGCGAGGCATGCAGACATCGAGTCGGCGAGGATCGAATCCGGCTGCAGACTTTGGACCACTCGCTCGCTTGCCCCTCACTCGCCGTGGTCGCCGACTCCGCCGTGACAACCATGGTATATATGTGTGTGCGTGCGTGCGGATGTGGATGTGGACCTATTATATATCTGAACAACTGATTTATAGAAACAATACCTGGGAGATAAGGTTACACGCGATCCGTGGTACATAACAACCACAGCAGGTCGACCACGGCTGGTCGTGGTCAACGCAACGTGGTCGATGGTCGTATGCAGATATCTAACACTCCCCCGCAGTCGTAACAATAAAAGAACGAGCATTGTGTATGTGTATGTGTATGTGGACCTCTTATATATTTGAACAACTGATTTATAGAAACAATACCTGGGAGATAAGGTTACGCGCGATCCGTGGTACATAACAACCACAGCAGGTCGACCACGGCTGGTCGTGGTCAACGCAACGTGGTCAATGGTCGTATGCAGATATCTAACACTCCCCCGCAGTCGTAACAATAAAAGAACGAGCATTCAAATTGGTCGGAACTCGGTGAAGACACATGTGGGTTGACCTCTAGTGAAGATATCTGCGTACTGCAATGATGTTGGGATATGAAGAACACGCACGTCACCGAGAGCAACATGCTCCTGAACGAAATGCAGATCAATCTCTACATGTTTGGTACGCTGATGCTGAACCGGGTTGGTAGAGAGGTAGACCGTGTTGACATTGTCGTAGTAGACTAGGGTGGCCGGCGAAGTGGATTGTGTAGCTCCACTAGCAATTGGTGCAACCAGCAGGCTTCAGCGATGCCGTTTGCGACGGCACGGTACTTGGCCTCCACACTTGACCGATAGACGGTGTGCTGCCACTTTGACGACCAAGAGATGAGGTTGTCACCGAGGAAAACGTCGTAGCCCGAGGTGGACTTGTGCGTGTTGGGATAGCCCACCCTATCAGCATCGGAGTACACAACTAGTTCGGCAGGTGAAGTGCGGAGAAGGAATAGGCCATGCTCAAGAGTACCCCGAAGGTATCGCAGGATGTGTTTCACCAAAGCAAGATGTGGCTCACGTGGATCATGCATGTAAAGACACTTGCTGCACAACATAGGCAATATTAGGGTGAGTGAAAGTCAAGTATTGCAAAGCACCAGCAACACTGCGAGAGTGAGTCAGATCATCAACTGGAGCACCTTCGCCAAAGAGATTAGAGTGTGTGTCAACAGGTGTTTTGCAGGGCTTGCAGGCAGACATCTCGGTGTGCTCTAGGATGTCTAAAATATACTGGCACTGGGAAAGAAAGAGCACCTTCCTGATGGTGGACTGACAATGACATCCCCAACAAATGAAGTTGACTGAGATACTTCATGGGAAATTCTTGCTGGAGAGCTGAGATCGTCTGGCGAAGAAGACCATGAAAGGAGGCAGCCAAGAGTATGTCATCGACATAGAGCAGTAAGTACACCTTGTTAGCACCCCTGTGGAACACAAAGTGTGATGTGTTCGACTTGGCCTCCACAAAGCCAAGGGATAGGAGATGTGAGGCGAAGCGACTGTACCATGCACGAGTAGCTTGCTTCAAGCTGTAGAGAGATTTGTTGAGTCGACAAACATGGTTGGGTCGAGCAGGGTCAACAAATCCAAAGGGCTGCACATAGTAGACACTCAGATAGAGTGCAATGCAGAAAGGTGTTCTTGACATTAACCTAATGAATTAGCCAGTCTCAAGATAGTGCCAATGTGAGCAAAGTGCAGATTGTAGTAGGCTTAACCACATGATTGAAGGTCTTATCAAAATCAATGCCAAGGCACTGTGTGAAACCATGAAGAACCCAACAAGCCTTGTACTGATCAAGAGAACCATCCGAGAGAAATTTGTGCTAAAAAAACCATTTTCCTGTCACCACATTAACTCCAGGTGGACGCGGAATGAGGTCTCGGTGTTGTTGGCTTGAAGAGTGTTGTATTCCTCAGTCATAGCGTGGGAAATTAGGATCAGCCAAGGCATCCTGGTGTGTTTTGGGCACAGGGCAGAGCACTGTGGCCTATAGATTGAGTCGTTCAACTGGAAGATGAAATGCTGACTTTCCGTGTGTAACCATGTGATGATCAATGGCTGTCGGTGTAATAGGGACGGCTGTTGGCGGGTGGGAGAGCGCCGGCTCCGCTGGCATAAACCTGAGGCGTAGAGCCATCAGGGGTAGCTGGGCTGACAGAGTCACCCGCAGTGGTAGATGAGAGCGCGGGTGACGAGGACAACACACATCTGGCGCCACGGTTGGTCGACCATGGTAGGTTTGGGAGGAGGCAGCAAGCCGGGCGAGCGCGAGCACAGCCCATTGTGGTGGAGCAGGCTGACGGGGCCAGCACCACTGGGCAAATGTTGGGGGCGTTAGTGCCACTGGGCAAGGGCCGACCAGCAGTGGCCAGTATGGTCAGTCGACGCTTGGGGAGAATCCGCCAGTAACTGTTCCTGCAATAACTTGTGATCCAATTGGCAAGTGTGAAGTGCCACAATCGGAAAAACAATCAAGGTCAGAGGGAGGTGCAGGAGAGGCTTTGACAAAGGGGTAGGACTTATCAAAAGAGACATGGTGGGAGATGATGATTTTGTTGCACGAAAGATCAAGACACCGGTAACCTTTGTGGTCGGATGGATAGCCAAGGAAGACACGCAAGGTGGAACGCGGTGAAAGCTTGTTTGGAGCTGTGGAGGTTAGGCTTGGGTGTAAAGGGCGGCGATGGTGTAGTCCGGTTGGTTGGTGGGCGAGATTGGCAGCCAGGACTTGCTGGCATTTGGCAGCGATCGCGACGAGTGCTGCCTGGCGTGTGCGATTAGCGGTAGCCGTGACGATGGCCTGACCTAACGGCCGTTAGCAATAACGGCGTCGGTCGAAGCTGCGTGGGCGTCCAAAGCTGCCTGTTCGGCTTGAGCCACTTGGTCGGCAAAGAGGTCGGTGGAGCTAGCCATAGGAGAGAGAGGGATAGATCGGCCGGAAGATGGAGGTTGATGGCTAAGGTTTGCGGAAACGTGCGGTCATAGGAGCGATCGCGTCTGATACCATGAAAGCGTGTAGTGTTTTGGAGAAATCGTGCAATGACTTGATTAATGAATCAATGGTTATATATATAGGCCTCTTATTTCTATATCTGAACAACCGGTTTATAAAAATAATACCCGGGAGATAAGGAAGAGACCTGGAAAGATACGTGTGATCCGTGGTACGTAACAACCACAACAGGTCGACCACGACTGGTCGTGGTTGACACAATGTGGTTGATAGTCGTATGCAGATATCTAACATGACCATTCAGGTGTAGATTTCTTCCAAGAGAATTTCATGTGACCTCAACTTCTACCTACCTTAAGAACAAGAGAAATTCTTGTGGGATGAGGCTGTAAGTTGCGGTTAAATGGTGATAACCAAGCCAAGGCATTTAATGAAAATTGAAATAGGCAATAAGAAACAACAAAACTAGCAAAAAGAACTGGAGAACTACAGCATCAAAATTTACCCGCAAAAGTTTGAATGCGTGCTACTATCAGGGTTGAACATGTCTTTTAAAACTTCGACTAGAAACCTTGGGATGTAAAACTTTCTTGTGAGTGCCAGGTCGTGGGCTCGAGGCACAGGCAGATTGGGGCACGGCAGAAGGTGGAGGTGCTGATGGATTGAGACGTGGTGTTGGGTGGTGCACATCGGATAGTGTTCTAGAGGAGTCGTAGAAGTGGCGCACCAGCTCAGGTGCTGAAAAGGAGTGATTGGTAGAGAGGGTAGAAAGAGGAAGACGAAGGCGTGGGCATGTTAGTTTTTCTGTAAGGAAGCATCTTGAGTAGAAATACAAAGAACGGGTGGCAAAATATCTATTAACCATTTTGTGAGGGAATTTTAAGCAATATCCAGGTTCATCAATGCTATTATCAGATTAACTCATTTTTATAACATGAACTAATGAGGTAGTTTCATTTGTTGTGAATAATAGAGGAATGAAAAGTAGAATTGCCAGGAAGCTGGTTTCTAGCGAGCTAACGAAGAAAACTTGGAGAAAGTGTGGGGTGTCCTAGTTTTGTCAAGTGCCGCGTGATTATGAGTAATTAGAGGGTGTATTATGTGAAGTAGAGGTATGTGCCTTGTGTTGTAGTTTTGTGGTTTTAAATAGAAAATTGAGTAACAAATAGAAGAAGGTTAGTAAATATTAGCTATCTCTTCAATATTGGAGTGTACATGGAAATGATCTAAGTTATACTTCAGTACCAATCAAGTGTCAATGTCTAGAACCTATCTCATAGTTCTTGACAAATGAGATTGTTGCATTCATGGATAGCTCCTTTTCCTGATGAGATTTTTTCTAGTATGTCGTCTATAATTTTTTTCACACGAATTGCAGAGATGACAAAATTACTTTTGGGATGGAACAAGGACCTTACCAAACAAAAGGACCAACATGGGAGTACGCCTCTACACTTTGCGGTGTCATTAGAAAATAACCAACCAACAAGTAAGCTCCCTCAGTTAGCGGTATCAGTGGAAAAAGGAGTCAGCATGACAGCTTTTTTTCAACCATTAATAGTGGCACCAACACTGAACCTTACCAAGGAATTATTGGAAGTCGATGCATCTTCAGCGTTTCAGCCAGACAACAACGGGTTTTACCCCATACATGTCGCTGCCTTCGCAGCTAATCTTGCAGCCATCGTCGCTTTGGTAACAAGATGTCCCGGTTGCGCTGGTTTGCACGACATCTACGGGCAAACTTTTCTTCACGTTGCTGTCAGGAAGAAGAGATATGATATAGTTGCATATGCCTGTCAGACACCAGCGTTATCGAAAATTTTGAACAAGCAAGACATTGAGGGGAACACCGCACTACATCTTGCTGTGGAGGTTGGGGATTGGAAGATTTTTGCTTCTCTTTTCATGAACAAACAAGTGGAGTTAAATTTACCAAAGAACAGGCAATGCACCCCACGGGAACTTTCAGTTAGCATGATTCCCACCGGGTTGTATTATGTTCTGGTAATATACTTGACCTCACCTTTTGTTTCCAACAACATCCCTTATCTTAGTCTTAAACAAAGAAAACACTACAGCTTTTCTACTTTTCATTTGTTTTTTTTCTTCTGCAGAACTCCCAGATTTTCATACAGCAAGCACTAATATCTGCTGGTGCTAAACGTAGTAGCCATGGGTGGGATAACATGAAAGAAGTGTCCAATCCCCAAACAGAACCAGATAATGAAGGAAAGTACTCTGAGAAAATATCAAGTTCAACACAATTTCTCGGCATTGGATTAGTGTTAATTACAACTATGGCGTTTGGTGCTACTTTTGCCCTGCCTGGAGGTTACAGAGCTGATGACCAGACTAATGGCGGCACGCCAACACTAGGTGGCTTGAAACTTTTTCATGGTTTTCTGATGGCAAACACATTAGCATTTATGTGCTCCTCATTAGCAGTCATGAGCCTTGTGTACGCTGGAACGCCTACGGTTGAGTTGCCCATCCGCTACGTGCACTATGATATATCCCTATGGCTATCTCTGAGTTCAGCAGAAGCATTGTGCTCAGCGTTTGCCATTGCTGTATATATGATGATCGCTCCAGTTGCTTTTCAGACAGCCATTGCAATCATTGTGGTGATCGTCTTAGCTGGAATTCTTTATATACCCACAGTAGTTCTACGTTTAATTACCTTTATAAGAGTGTTAGTTACTAGATTAGGGACAAGGCCATTACTAGGATCTGATCTCCTTAAGATAGTATTCCTTTCATATTGGCCATTCATAGTTATATTTGGTTGCCAAGAATTTGCATGGCGACACCGATGATTTCAACTTGAGGCAACAGTTGTTTTATGAAATGGACTTATGAAGGTGGTAACTTGGTGGATTACACTACTTCAGCATTATGATTCTGTAGAACAATTTTAAAAGTGTATATGTGACTATTGTTGTACTCAAAACCATGTAACCTTTTTTACATATTTGCCCTTAACCCCTAGCTATACATTGTCTGGTTTCTATACATGGAGAACACAAAAAAAAAAGACTGTTAAAAAGTTGATCCGAATTCGTACCATGCTCGTATAGGATATTTTATCGTTTCATGCCAGACGTGGCATGGTATATGTATGTATAGTTTGTATCAGACGTAGTATCAATCTATAGCAACCGACTATGGTTCGATTTTCTTTCAGTGTGAGACTCTTTTCGCTCGTAATATATATATACCCCAGTAGTCTAAGTGCTCCATAAGAAGTGCTCCATTTTAATCTCTCCATATTATAGTGAATTGACTTCAAACGTCTATTATTTTTTTTCCTGCAAGGGTTTTTCAAGTAAAAATTCGTGTCTCTCGTCTCTATTCTTTTGTATATTATTTGTAATAAGTGGTATCAGAGCACAGAAGATTAGGGTTTGAGAGTTGAAAAAAAATATCCAATCCGAGTGCCACTAAGTCGCCGAATCTGATCTGAAAAGAAATCATCGGCGTGTCGGAGGCCTCCGCCTAGCGTTCTCGAGGCGAGCGTCGCCTAACCCCGTGCGATAGCAACAGCAGCGCGGTTCTTCTCGTTCCCTGATCTGTTGACGCAGCGCCCGAGCAAAAAATTTGGTACCATGTTAAAAAATTTGATTCTCTTCCATGCTACTCTGAAGCATGATTTTTCGCTGTTAGATCGCGACATGAGGTTTTCTCTATGGCAAATCAAGATGCGAACTGTTTTATCATAACTTGATTTGAATGATGCTTTTTTGGGGATCGATAAGATGCCAGCGACATTATCCACCGATGAGAAGCAACGTAAAGATCAGAAGGCCTTATCTTAAATTCATCTTTATCTATCAAATAATATTTTACTGAAGGTTATAAAGGAGACATTCGCCGCCGCATTATGGCTAAAACTGGAGCAGATTTCTATGACCAAGGATCTGACTAGCAAGATGCATTTGAAGCAAAAGATTTATTCACATAAGATGGCGGAGGGAGCCTCATTGTTGAACCACTTGACAGCTTTCAAGGAGTTGTTGTTGACCTCGAGTCTATATAGGTAAAGTATGATGATAAAGATTTGGGTCTCATTTTGCTATGCTCTCTGTCCAGTTCGTACTCTACTTTTAGAGATGCTATTCTATATAGTCGAGATACTTTTACTCTCAGTGAAATTTATGAAGTTCTGTATGCTAAAGAAAAGATAAAACTTATAGTTCCCGGTGAAAATTCAAGTACACATGCAGAAGGTTTGTCTTTTCATGGCAGGCTATATGAAAAGGGTTTAAACAACAATTCAAGAGGCAGAAGCAAAAGCAGATGTAGAGGCATATCTAAATTTAGGAACAGAAAGTCATGTAGATATTGTAAGAAGGATGGTCATGACATATGCAGGTGCTGGATGTTATAGAATAAGGAGAAGAGGAATAATAGTTTTAAAAAGGATCAACAAGAGGATGCACCTAGAGCCATCGTTGTCACCAAAGAAGGTTCTGATGGAGATATTTTCATTGCCTTTGTCCGTAATTGCAAAACAAACGATGAATGGATTGTTCATTCAGCCTGTACTTTCCACATGAACTCGAACCACAAGTGGTTCGTTACCTATGAAGCTACGCCAAGTGGATCCGTGTTGATGGGTGACAATACACCATCCAAGGTTGGAGACATTGGTTCTATCCAGATCAAGATGTTTGATAGCACCATCAGAATTTTGACAAATGTTTGTCATATTCCGAATTTGAAGAGAAATCTTATTTCGTTGAGTACTCTTAATGTTAAAGGGTACAAGTATTTGGGTAGAGGTGGTGTTTTTGAAGATCACCAAATGTTCTCTTTTTGTGATGAAGGGTGATATGAAGGCTACCGACTTATATTATCTGTAAGGTACTACAATTTTAGGTAATATTACTGTTGCCTCAAATAAATCATTCGATTTTGATGCTACTAATCTTTGGCATATGCGTCTGGGGCATATGAGTGAAACTAGAATGATGGAATTATGCAAAAGAGAATTTTTTGATGGTCAAAGCATTGACAAGTTAAAATTTTATAAACATTATGTCTTCGGCAAACAAAAGAGTGTGAAATTCAGCACTACGACTCACTCCACAAAAGACATATTGGATTATGTTCACTCTGATTTGTAAGAAGAATCCCACGTTCGGTCACTTAGAGGTGTAAGTTACATGTTGACCATTATTGATGATTATTCAAAGAGTTTGTCCATATTTTGTCAAGTACAAATTGAATGTATTCAAGGAGTAGAAGATTATGATTGAGAGACAGACTGGCAAGCATATTAAGAAGCTTCGTACCGACAATGGCTTAAAGTTTTGTTTAGGAGAATTTGAGCCTTTATGCAAGTCAGAAAGTATCGTGAGACATTATAATATTCCAAGTACTCCTTAACAAAATGGTGTGGCCGAACATATGGATAAAACCATCATGGAGAAGGTATGTTACATGTTGTTAAACTGTAGATTATCTAAGAGTTATTGCGCTGAAACCGCTTCCACTTCTTGTTATTTGATTAATCGGTCACCAAATTTGACTATTGATAAGAAAACTCTAATTGAGGTATGGTCTGATTCTCTAGTAGATTATTTAAATTTGAGAATATTTGGTTATACTGCTTATGCTCATGTCAACAACGGTAAATTAGAGCCTAAAGTAGTTAAGTGTATATTTCTTGGTTTTAAAATTGGTGTGAAAGGATATAAATTGTGGAATTCTGAACCTAAAAAATTGGTTATTAGTAGAGATGTTACTTTTGATGAGTCTGTTACGTTGCATGATAAACTATCTATTGATGTTTCCATTGAGAAGCAATCAAGCGTGCAGATGGAGCATATTATTGATTCATGATCTACACCAGAAATAAACAAGAAAAATACTCCAGAAGTTTCTATTGTTGCGCCACCAACACAATGTTCTATTGCAGTTAATAGAGAAAGGAGGAACATTCAACCTCCTAAGAGGTTGATTGAAAAAGCCAAATTGTGGTTTATTGTTTAAATATGACAAAAGAAATTGAAGGTACTGTAGAACCTTCATTTTATTCAGAGGCAATTTTTTTCTAGTGATTCAGAAAAATGAATGGCTGCCATGAATGATAAGATGTAATCTCTTGACAAGAATGACACTTACGAATTGGTCAAGTTGCCAGTTGAGAAGAAACCTATTTAGTGCAAATGGATCTTCAAGAAAAAAGAAGGCGTTTTATCAACCGTAAAGGTTAGGTATAAAGCAAGGTTAGTTGTTAAAGTATATAGCCAAATTTTAAGTATCGATTTCACAGATATCTTTTTTCCTGTTGTGAAGCATAGTTCTATTCGCACTTTACTCAGTATTGTGGCTATACATGATTATGAGTTTGAACAATTGGAAGTAAAAACTGTATTCTTACATGGGGAATTAGAAGAAAACATTTATATGGAGTAACCGAAAGGTTTTATCATTCTGGGAAAGGAGAATTTTGTTTGCAAATTGAAGAAATCTCATTATGGTTTGAAGCAGTCACCTAGACAATGGTATAAGAGATTTGACCCAGAATTTTAAAAGATTCAATTATGATAGTTATGTTTATCTGAAGACTGTTAATAGTTCAGCTATTTATTTGCTCTTATATGTTGATGATATGTTGATCACTGCAAAAATAATAAGGCTGAAATTTCAAAGTTGAAGGCACAATTAAACAATGAATTTGAGATGAAAGATTTTAGTGCAGCAAAGAAGATTCTTGGTATAGAAATCATTAGAGACAAATAGTTTGGCAAATTATATCTAAGTTAAAAAGGGTATATTGATAAAGTTCTTCGTCGTTTCAACATGCATAAGGCCAAACCGATGAGTACTCTCTTAACTGCACATTTTAGACTTTTTTTAGCATCATGTCCACAATCTAATGATGAGGTTGAGTATATTCTAAAGTTCCATACGCGAGTGCAGTTGGTTCGCTTATGTATGTCATGGTATGTTCTCGCCCCGATTTATCTCAATCATTAAGTGTGGTTAGTAGATACATTGCTAATTCTAGAAAAGAGTATTGGAAAGCAGTTCAATAGATTTTCAGATATTTACGAGGTATATCTAATGTTTGTTTATAGTTTGAGAGGACTAGAGATAGACTCGTTGGTTATGTGGATTTTGATTTTGCTGGAGATTTGAATAAAAGAAGATCTCTAACTGGTTGTGTGTTCACTGTTAGAGGGTGTGCTGTTAGCTGGAAAACAAGTTTGCAAATTACCGTTGCATTGTCTACTACCGAAGCTGAATAGGTGTCTATTTCTAAAGTTTGCAAAGAAGCCATTTGGCTCAGAGGTTTATTTACTGAGCTTTGTGGAAATACATCTTGCACTACAATATTTTATGATATTCAGAGTGCTATTTACCTTACAAAAGATCAAATGTTACATGAGAGAACAAAGCACATTGATATAATGTATCACTACATTCGAGATGTCATTACTCAAAGTGATATTAAAGTCAGTAAGATAAATACTCATGATAATCCAGTTGATATGTTAACAAAGCTAATTCTTGCATCTAAGTGTGAGCTTTGCTTAGATTTAGTTGGTATTACTCACTAGTCGTTTGGATTTTTGGTGCTCAAGGTATATATACTGATTTTATTGGAGGAGTTTATCATATTCTTCGACTACTGGAGGGAATTCGGCTTAAGATGGAGATTGTTGAAAAGCTTATATGAATTCGTACCGTATTCTGTAGGACACTTCATCGCCTCATACCAGACGTGACATGATAGGTGTATACACAGTTTGTATTAGATGTGGTATCAATCTGTAGCAATCGACTTTGATTCGGTTTACTCTCCGTGTAAGACTCTTTTCGCTCGTACTATATATGTACTCCAGTAGCCCATAGGAAGAAGTGCTCCATGAGAAGCGCTTTATTTTAATGTCTCCACATTATAGTGATTTACCTTCAGTGCCTATGGTTCTTTTTTGTGAGGGTTTTTCATGTAAAAATTTGTGTTTCTCGTTTTTATTTTTTTGTACATTATTTGTAATAAAGACAAATTCTGCTGACAAGTAAACTAAATAATAAGTGTCCTGCACATAACATTAGCGGAAAGAAGAGAGTGTATGCAAAGTTGCACACTATCGCTGACCTAGCATGTGCAACTTGTTTTACAACTGTGTGGAAGAGGGAGCACGGATGGCTGCTATTGATTGGGCATGCAACAGAAATAAGAAATGCACAATAGAAGCAGTGTCACCATAGCTGGCAGTAAATATTGAATGCAAATGTAGACAGCTTCCGTCAGAGCTGCTTCTTTGTTGCTGCTTCCTACCTAGTAGGTCAACTGCTTTATGTTAATTTGCTATTTTGTAACGGTCGCAGAATAACGAGCTTCAACTACTTATTTCATTCATTCATAGATTTAAGCAACTAGATCGTATCTTCAGACTTAATCAAGTGTTACAGCACGCTTCATAGATTTAGTATTTTGAAATGCTAACCTAAAACAAGTCTGCAGCACTACCATGGCATGCATGTGCTTGCGATATAAACCTCACCTGAATCTTACTTTTTTTTTGAAAGTGGGCAAGAGCGTTGCCTTCTATTAACCTCACCTGAAGCGTACTTGCTTCTTATGTAGAATCAATTGGGCTTGGGAGGAGCTACAAGGACCTAACAGTCAGCAGGCACAATGGTTTTGGACGTAGATCCCTTCATGGACATGGAGATCCTTCCTAAGAAGATCAAGAACTGGTTTAGGACGTGGTTTCTTTCTTGAAGCAGGAGAATACTGTGTCCGCTCTAAACTAGCTAGGACAAACACAAAAATAGTTGGAGAAGTGAGTGATCTGGGGAGAAATAGGTACTGACTTTATGACGTCCATGAGCACTTCAACCTCCTCTAGTAACTTCTTTTTACTGTATAGAGTTCTGCATGCGATTTTTCACCCTTTCTAATGGAGAATTGCACCAATCACTACCTGTAATTCGTCCTGGCTGTCAGATTACCAAGACACGCAAGACGGCAAGATGCTTTCCACACTTGTTTTCACATCGAGTTGTGGCAACAGTCGGAGCAAATATTGCTCCTAAAAACAGTTGGAACGAATATGACGCAACAATAAATTTCCAGCTAATCGAACAGTTAATGAGATGGACATAAATTTGCGTTCAAGCTTCGTACAAAATTGAATTTGATGGTGTAGATCATGGTTGGAATCGGGCGTGGGGAGTTCTGAAATTCTGAGATCACACCTTTTATTCAATGGCTTTATTTCTAAAAAGCAAAATTCCCAAATTCCTCAAGCCTTTTCCACTCAGATTGCTTGACTTTGCCTCCCAATATGGCTAATCAAAGTGATAGGTGAGTTTTGGATAAATTAGTCTAGATTCATGTGATTTTTGGTTGTTTTTGACTCCTGTTTTCCTAGTTTGTGGTCCAATTTTAAGGGCTTTTTTTTTGGATTTTGGCCTCGCCAGAGGAGGAGGTGGCGGTGGAGGCAAGATGCTCGCGCCACTCATCGAGGGCCCCGATCCAGAGTCCATGATGATAAGGGTGGAGGCAGCGGCTGCGGGACACATGCTCAGGGAGGGGTGGTGCATTGGGCAGATCGTGCGCCGTCGTTGGTGGTCACCATGGCTGCCACCACTAGAATGGCACACAATGACCTTAGGCTGCTCTTAGCATCATGTGCGTGCTGCTCGTGTAACATCCCGTTCATCCTCTGGGCCTAGAAGGCTAATATTATTGCATATTTTTATCATTGTCAACCATTGCTTATGATTTTAAGTAACCACTGTTTTATTTACATTGCAATGACTAGATAAACATCATACCATTCTCATCACAAACTCTAGCATACCAGTAGAGTCTAAAACATACTATCCAAAGTTGATACGTGAAGTACTGCTGGTACGTGAAATTATTCATGTGCTACTCTCACCCATGTATGACGCTGTCAAGGATTACATAAAAAATAAATAAAGCAAGGGTGAGTTCGGAGACTCAGCAATCACATAATAGACCGATAAACACTACCATAAACATAGGCAACAATAACACTATGTCCTTCCTACCTAATTCAATATTAACATAAACATGAACATACCATAACACAATCATTCTCCACATGTCTCGATATCACTTCTCAATTACTCTTAATGCAATGCAATGCTCATGATCAAGACTCATTTTCCATCTGTAGCTTATACCGGTAAAACGAAGGGCACACCTGTCAATGTCATCCTTTACCTCTATCTTGTGGAGATACATATTGAAGTAGGTCTTTCCCTCCATCCCGTAGAGGTGCCTACCGAAGTAAGCCTTTTTCAAGAGCACGCTGGATTCGCCAATAGCTTTACTCATAGCTATTGACTTTCTCATCGCTCTCACTCATAATGCATATGTCATATCATGAATGCATTTCTTCATCATTTCACCATGTATCATATTTACCACCATCAATCAAGCAGCATCAAATAATGTAAGTATCATATATTTCACAACAACTACCGCCTACCGCTCTACCATCTACTTGCCTATTTATTCTTGGGGACAATGCGTCGAAGGCTCCGAACCAGGGCCTCCACCTGTACAAGTATCAACCCAACTCAATGTACTGCAGCGGATACATGCGCTTATACGCATGACATCGATTCTACGTGCAAAGCCCGATACCGGCATAAAAACGCGTAAGGATCAAGATTTGACGTGCACATTGCAAAACCCCATTTTTTTTTTCTTTTTCTCCTCTTTTTTCTCTTTCTTTTTCTCTTTCCTTTCCTTTCTTTTCTTCTCTCTCTTTTCTCTTTCACTTGGCCGGCCTTATCTCTTTTCTCTCCCCTCTATCTTTCTTCATTTTGGTTCAGCCGTATGGCCTCAACTCCTCCAAGCGATTTGGTGGCTCACGACCGAACTCGGAACCGCTAGCCACGACCATCGAACGTCCATCGCCTCCCCTCTACGCTGCTCCTCCTCAGCCCTCGTCTTCTCCTCACTCCTCCCCTTTCTTACAACACTTTGGCGACGCCACCACCCCCTCCGGCTCAGTGATCATAGTGCACCGGCGCCAGCTCCCGCATTCCCCCAACCTTCCTCCTTCTCTCCCTCACTCTCCTTACTCCTCCATCCTCTCTTTTCTCCCCATATCCAGCCGATAAGGCTGGATCCGCCCGTCTCCTTACCGCTGGCTGCCTTCCCTTCGACGCCATGGTCCACCCCCACCATTACAACGCCATGGCTAGCCCCCATGGCTCCGGCCTCCGTGTCACAGATTAGGACTCTAGCCCTCCGACACCGCTCCCCTATGGCCTTAGGCTCATCGGTCGACCGTCGACCACCGCGCCTAGGCATCAGTACCTAGCTTTATCCCCTCTAGCCGAACGCCTCCTCCCTCCCATGGACATCGCCAACTCCAGATCGACGCCACCCTCGGCGCCGACCTCCGACCAATACGCCTCTGGCTGGTGCCTGACCTATACCCGTCGCCTTCTCTTGAGCTTGCCGATCGTGGCCCATTGTCAGCCATACTGGGGCCTTAGATTTGGCTCCTAGCTCGTTGTGATGAGTCGGCTAGCTACGGCCATCCCTTGGCTTCTCTGGCCTCCTACCCCACTCACCTAAGGTATATCCCCTCCCTTCTCCCTATTTCTACCTTTTGTGTTATGTGTGCTGTGCTATGAATGAGCTATGCTAGGGATTGTGAGCTAAAGGTATGATAAGGGGACCTACTTGCGTGTTGGGCTAGAAAAGGAAGTGGTCATTGACGAAGGTCATGGTGATGACAACGGTCGGGGTTCCCAACGATTGTGGACGTTCTAAGTCTTCATGACTGTCGTCCTTGCTCCACCGTCTTCCTCTACTTCTTGAGCTCCTCGCCTTTGATCTTTCTCTTCGTCACTGTTTCTTTGAGGTGGTCTCTGTACTGCTTGGTGACTTTTCTGCTAGTATTATAGCTCGCACCTGCGCATGTCTATGTTGTCGAGCCGCTCCCACACCTCAACATCAAGGAGACCCACATCATGAGTTCTTTTTGATGCTATCCTTATATCTCCGCTTTCTTGACCCTACACGGCCCCACCTTTTCCTATTTGGTTGATATATTTGTTGGAAATATGCCCTAGAGGCAATCATAGATATGATTATATTTCGTTATGTTCATGACTTATTGGATAATATGTTATCTTGTTCCTTGAATAATTTCATTAATATTTATTATCAAGTATGTGACTTGATTGTGAACTCTATATTTCTGCGATGATTATTCTTAAACGATTCCTAGTCGAAAACATATGAGGACATATGAATAGACTAGCATATGTATTGGCTGATGATCATGTTTCACGGGTCATAGATATAGAGATATCAAACCAATAATGTGGAAACATGTTAGCGAACATGGGGTTGGATCAACCCACCATGAGACACAACGAGAATGTTGCATTCTTACATGTTACCATGTGGTCTCATTTTGTAACACCACAGAACACACATTACCCAGGGATACCACTAAACCACTCCACAACTAGCCAAATTACAAGATAAAATAAACTAACAACAATTTCTTTAAAACATGATAAGATAGCGGAAACATAACAAAACAAAAGGTAAAGATAATTATTAATTAAGGAACAACCACTAACAAATTTAACCAAATATAATGGTCCACAGCCTAGCATTATTAATTTGAAATGAATATCAATAAGGGAAATAAAACCATGACTAAGACTCCATATAATTATTACAACATTAATCATAAGATGGTGTGCGATTGTGTTGTTCCGCTCTACCCTTCCCATGCATACTCAGGATCACTTGGAGGAGGGAAAACAAGAGTGAGATAAAAATCTCAGCAAGTAAACTATTTAACAAGCTAATTAAACTACAACAGTTTAAGCATCAACATTTATTCTCTTAAACAACATTTATTTTTCACATTGACCACAATTAAAGACTTAACCACCATTACTACCAACAACCACAAAATATTAGTAATTAGATCTCGATTACCTACTTCACAACCGCAACCACCACTACTACCACCACCACAAAGCAATACATATTTTCCTCACTAACCTTATTCTTTCCCGCATCGACAACCACTAAGAACAATTACCAAAAGAGAAAATACGTCATGCCACAGTCACATCCCTTACCATACCACAAGGGGGTGAACCCTATTCCACAACCATAGCCACATTCATCATACCACAAGGGACTCTCATGAGCCAATTCCACATAAAGAGTTAAGAAGTTGCATTTGTTTGCAAATTATTCATCTACGTCATATTGCATAAGTATGCAAATGATCCATCCACAATAAAAATGCATATGATCCACTGCACCCTTACCTAAGAAAGTAAGAGTGTGCATCGTACTACAGCAATATACGATACTATACCGGTATGGTCGCGGCTATGTGCGGCGACATCCACAACGCAAATGAAATGTCATGATATGATACTAATGATTTATAAGAATTTAATTACAAAGACCAGCAATAAATTCATCAAGAATACAACCGCATAATCCACATATGATTCAATAAGATCATAATCAATCAATTCATAGGGAATAATACCACATAGACCACCATATATTCATTAAGAATACCACTACTAAGACCACAATTTACTCATTAAGAATACTACCACTTATACCATAATATGTTCATTAAGAATACTACCTCACAACCATATTTGTTTCATCAAGAACAATACAACACAACCATAATTAATCCATCAAAAGTATAAACAATTGATTGTTAAATTGTTACCACATGGACCACATTAAGGAAGCATGTAACAATGCCATAGCATCTCAAATTAAGAGAATTAATTATTGTGAATGTAGTATGATTAACAAATTAAACAGTAGCACATTTGCTATGTTTACTTGTCTCTTCCGATGAAGCGAAGTGCTCACGCACGGTCAGAAGCGAAGCCACCTATCCAAAATTACTTCTCAGCACAAGGCTACAGCAAGGAATCAGCATCTAAAGAAAATAAAATGCCGCTATACTCCAATCCCGACAATAACCTCTCTGCTCGTCGATCCTACACCCAGTCCACTACGGTAGCGCTGTTTGTTTTTATTGTATTTTTAAAACTACTAGGCCATTCATAGCAAAAGAGATATTTCTAGAAACTACAGTGAAATATCTACAATTTTTAAGTAGACAACTTATTTTTATCTTGCTGCTAAAATGGTGTAAATTATTGCGCAAAACAGAGGACAAACTCTGTTTCGGCAATCTGGCCAGAAGTCTTCTAACGAACACCACCTACTGTACAAAGCTCTAAAATTCATGATTTTTATACAGTAGCTAGATTACAAGATTTCCTACAACTTTCATAATTGTGGCCAAAATTAAAAAAATCATCTACCCCTCTGAAACTACACCTAAATAGCAACCTGTTTCAGACTACCCTTCTGCTACACAGCAAAGTTTCTGACTCTGCTACGCCTAAACCCTGAGGCCAAAAAATCTACAAAAATTACAGGAGATAGGTCTTGTCATCCTCTACCACTTTCCTTTTGTCTAGACCCATAGGAAAAAAATGTTTTGATACCCTAATCTATACAAACAGTCACACTACACGAATCAGCCTACGCGCAGATAGCAGAAATCACTAATCGGCCCACTAATCCCATGCCAAGAACCCCAATTACACCTAAAATGTAGAGAATTAGGATGGAGAAAAGTTACCTAGGTGATCTCTCAAGATCATCCCTCTTCTCTTCTCATCTTCCTCTTCCTCCCTTCCTTCTCTTCTCCCTCCTCTTCCTTGAATTCTTCTTTGCAGCAATTGACAGGGCAGTAGCTTGGGGAGGTGGTGGAGGCGCAAGGGAGGGGAGGGGTGGCGGCCAAGAGGGCGAAAAAGGCGAGGGGGTTGTGGCCAGGGGGGTTTTAGGGGGGTAGCTAGGGTTAGGGTTAGGGGGCGGCTCCACTTGGGTTAGTGTCAGAACCAGAATTAACCATCCCAAATTCCTCTGTGATTCCACTGCACTATTATCTGGATCAGTAGATAGTGCTCACAGATACATTACTATATATCAAAAATTTATTATGCAAAAGCATAGATTATAGAGTAATAACTTACACATGGGGCAATTGGGCCGAAAACTAAGAATGCAGCAACGGAAACTTCACACAGGTGGGACTCTCAGGACTTACCCACAGGTAGCCAACTAGGGTTTTGCGACCTAGTTCCTGGCCTCCTTGGATACCAGATCTGTCAACCCTTTTTGAAGCATTGTAGGGCCTTTTCTCCTTTTTCCTGACTGACTGGATGGTAGTAATTAAGCAAGAGTGAGTACAATCGTATTCAACAAGCCACCACATAGAATGCAATAATAATACATGCAGGGCTATGAAAGGAAGGTTTGAGGTTCTTTTAGTTGCTAAAGCATTGTTTGGAAACTACAATACATAAGAAATCTCCTGAGACTTAGCAGTTTCAACCAAATCCAAATTTATAAAGTTGATTGTGAGGATGCAATGGTAATAGTGGCACAGATTACATCCACCTTTTATAGTGCATGGTTACCTCCACCAATGTTAGTTTTTATCACCACCAAAGTACAACAACCCTCCAGGAAAAGTTAAAGTCAGAGTACCTCCCTCTGATAGATTTTTATCCCACCCGAAAAGATTTTTGAAATAGAACTAACTCAAGGAAGTTCCCATGTCCGCCGTTGACCATGGGCATGGCTATTCGATAGTTTATTCTCTGCAGAGATTGTACATCTTTACCCACAAGAGATAACCTAATTGCTATATTCCATATGTTTCCTTAGACATGCAGATCAAGAGGATTACCACATGACCATTACAATGCACCTAATAAAGGATTACACTCGCTAAGGTTTTGTCTACGGAAAAGCTTATTATTGCCTCACCCAGACCCCCTCTTGCGCCACACGACGGCTTAAATCCAGCGACATGACTCATGTCCACGACGGCTTACATCCAACGACACGACCCGTGGGTCACTCCGAAGTGCTTTCCTTTACTGGTGATGCAAATTAGTTAGTCATGCCTACACTTTGAATGCTTGTGGTTTGTACTGTTTTACATGGAGAGTTCAACACAGGATTAAGTTCTTAATTTATTCAGGCGATGCAGACCACAATCCACAAACTCTCGTGTTACATCCATACCAACCACTCTTACCAACTGCCCAAACAGCTAAAGCAAGTTTTTAGGGTTTTGAGAAGCATAAGATAAGATGTACCAAATTACTAGTCATCTACATCCATTGACTGCCCAGAAATAACTTTTCATGTTTGAAGAGTAATGAGCAGGACAATTTAATGCCCTAGACTTAACCAGACTTGCTTCGCGTTAAGTATGACTTAGCTAATAAAGTTACTATTAATATCTAGGGTGACAAGGGATTAGTTAAATCGAGCGATGAAGAGTGTCATGGTAATATTGGCAATATCAAATGGGTAGTAACCACCTTACATTTGGGCAATAAATTAAGCATGCATTTTGATAATTTAAAAGAATATAATTTTCATAAAAATGTGGGATTAATATGATCAAAGTGATGACTTGCCTTGTGGGTGATGAATTGTGCTGAGCTTGTAAAACTAGGTCTTTGAATATGTTGAATCATGGCACATTAGTAGGCCTCATTTGCATGTAACTAACTCATGTTTATTGGTGAATAAAAGGAGCAAGAAAACCAGAAAAGCTGCGACAAGTTAGCAACACAAAACAACCTATATCTTGTCTTAGGTTTTTTGTTCACACTGTTCAACATCTGAAACTTCTTAGAGTTTCAAAGAACTCCACATAGCAGATCCGTGAGCAGAGCTGATTGTTTTTGTTCCTAACATTCACTAGTTGCTATACAAATTTCATTTGTACTTTATATCCAACACGAACTTAGGTTTATTAACTATGGCGACATACATGAGTAGGTGGAACTAGATCCTCATAGTGATTGTACCAAAGTGGAACAAGGTAATATACATTGATTCCGTACTTAGGAACAACCATGACTTTATCCTTGTGCAACAAACACTCAACAGGTATGTCCATTTCTTCCATACATAACTCTATTATGGATTTTTTGGAGTCAGTAGGTCGTTCAGTGCCTATATAGCCGGGGGAGGGAGACACAAGGAATCGAATGCACCACTGCAACACATGATGTGATTTTTAGTACCTGCTATGACACAATAATCCTATATCACACTTTGTAATCGAACAGACTATACCTATGTACATAATTCTATTTTGCAGTGCCACCAATAGCTACAAGGCAACCTTTGTGTGTTCTACATTTGCTATCATATGCATAAAATCATGAGTGCTCGGATGAATGATCTAGAGGTTTGTCAATCTTGTAATAATTATTTTGTATTTATCAATTTAAATATATATGCTTACAACTTTACTCCTACCAACAGGGCATGAAAATCAAATCAAATACATATGATTTGAACAAACTCTCGGACATCCGAGGACGGCTCTCCTCCTTCTTCATGATGAAGGTCGTTGATGCGAAAGGAGAGTTTCACTCTAGCAACACTAATTAAAACATGTTCAAAAAATTGATTCAATTGTAATTCATTCGATTGTAATCCATTCAATTGTAACTCTGGCAACAATACATGAACGCTCTTTTGTAATTGATTTTGAGTTGTAATTCACTTTGAGTTGTTCTAATTCACTTATCTATCATTTATCTGTAATATGCTTTCTTGTTTTTAGAGGGCATGGCTAACATTTCCTAAGGCTTACTAAAAAACAAGAAATTATTTTGCTATACAAAGAACTATCACAAACTGTTTCTAACAGAAAATCGTTTGTGATTCATAAACCATCACAGACAATTTTTTTTTGTATTTGCTATATGTGATATGTCAAAAAAACACAGATGGCTAATACAAAAACCATTTGTGATATGTAGACCATCACAGACGTTTTTTTTGTATTAGTCGTCTGTAATATGTCAGATATCACAGATTGTTATTTTGAAAAACCATGTATGTTGTTACTTATCAAAGATAGTTTAGGAGCCATCTGTGATAACCACCTATTATCACTACCATAATAAATCAGACGGTTTAGAAACCATATCTGATGAGGGTTAGGAACTATCTATGATGATCCCATCTATGGTAGTGCTTGCTTGAGCCTAACCATTCTGCGCGGCTTCCTTGACCGTACCTCAGATCATCCCCGATCCTAGTCCTAGTCCACATCATTAACTATGGTTGCCTCCAAGTTTTAGGCACATCAAAAACAAAGAAATCGATTCTGGGCATAAGTTCTTCACAACTTGACTCATGTTACTCCAAACATGTTTCATACACCACGAATGCAGTGACCTAAGACTCCAAAACTCAACCCATGACTAATTCCCACAAATTCCCAAAACACTCCAGTCCTAGTCAGAATGACCGCCCTTGACAGGTCGGTTGGACCACTCCAGTCAAACATATAGGATCAAGGATAACCAACTAGTAGGGGTGAATGAGAGGTTTTTAAATTATTTTCCCTAATCACAATTTTTACAAGTATCACTACAATAGAAAAAGGTTATCATTAGACGATTCAAAAATATCATCACAGATAGTTTCGTGCGCCGTCTGAATTTATTAGTTAGTAATAACATGAGATCATCACAGACGACTGTCGAACCATCTGTGATGCAAATATTATAGATAGTTCCAACTACAAACTGTTTGTGATATATTATATATCACTGACGGTTTCAACTAAAAATCGTCTATGATAGTTCAATATCACATATGGTTTGTGTTGTAGGGGAGGCCCCCACCTAACCCCGGTAGGCCTATTAAAAGGTTGTAAACCCCAAATGGGTCATGTATATTGACATGATTACCCCTGGGGAAGGATATTTAGATGTAAGGATACCATTGTAAAAACACTCTCATAAGGATATATATATATATATATATATATATATATATATATATATATATATATATGTAATGCTAACTGTGGGGAAAGCCCGAGGACAGCATTGCTCACCTAACTCTCCACTACCATACTCTCTCTCTGTTTGGTCTGTAACCACAACAGTTTGTAGTTAAAATTATCTGTGATATTCATTTCTATTCCTAAATCTATTTCTATTTGTTGGCTAGCCTCAGGAAATGATAGCTATGCCCTCTGAAGCAACCAGATCAGCACAGTATACATCCAATTCACATTAATTCTTTTCAAAAACAAGGACATCCATTTCATAAATCAATTAACCAAAATACAATACATTATCCTTTAACAAATACACATATGTATAATTAAGGTCAATCTTATCCCAATCAAATTCATTCTATATTGTGGAACTCCTCATCTGATTTTCACTGTAGTTCGGAATAGCGATGGCTATTGGCTTCTGGCTGAAATTTCACTGTAGTTGGTTTTTTTACTGTAGCTGAGTTGGTTTATTGGGCATAACAAAAAACATGTTAGCCCATCACGAACAATGCAAAGGAATACGGAAAAAAAGAAAATACAAAAAAGCCCAAAATATCTAAAAAATCAGAAAAAGACGAATCATCAATAGTGAAAAAAGTCAAGCTAGAAACTGTTGAAAAAACCAAACGAAAGGGGCGGACTTTAGACATAAAGAAGTATGCACACTCTCCTCGAATTTTTGTGAGGTCAGTCTGTTCCAACGCAGTTGTTGCGATGGACGCAACTTGTTGGTAGGAATATCAATGTCATGCATACATATATAACTAGATAAGTATGAAATAATTATTACAAGATTGACAAACCTAAGGATCATTGGTCTTAAGGAATCGAGGAGTAGTTGCATGTGGCGACAAACATATAATCTACAGGTGTTGCCCGGTGGCTGCTGGTGGCACTGCAAAAAAAGAATTTGTTAATTTAAGAGGCATTACTATGAAGTATTATATATATAGGATTAATGTGTACTACCAGGAAATCTAGATCATATCGCAGGGCATTGATCTCTCTCTTGGATTTTCATACCTCTGCAACATACATGGTGAATGACCTACGTGATTCCAAAAAGTTAGCCTTAGTCGTTGGGTAGGAAGGAAAGGCTATAGTAGAGTTATCTATGGATGAAATGTATTTACCTGTCAATTAATCATTAGACAATTATGATGTTGGTTTTGTTCTTCTTTAGGGAATAAAGGTATATTACCATGTTCTATTTTAGCATAATTACAATTAGAATCTAGTGGAACCTACACATGTATGTCCTCATGGTCATTAAACCTAATTTTATGTTGCTTATAGAGTATAAATCAACAGGTATAGCCACTAGTGCTGCACTTACCTCTGGTTGTAGGGCATAAGTATAAATTCATTATTACAGTGAGCCACCAATGCCATCGCAATGTAATTCTCGATAAAGGATGCATTGTCCTTGATGGTACCTATGGTGACTAAGCGTGGGTCAAGGAAACCAATTGGTGATTTTGATAATCTAGCTTCAGTTATGTACAGATAAAAGCAATGGGCTATATATGAAATTTATCTATATTACAAGAACGTAGACCATGATTGTGCACACTTACAGTATTCAACATCGAATGAGTGAGGCATCGAAGGTGTTGAGTGTGAAGAGATTGAATAAGTCATCGAAGGTCACTGTGAAGACACAGTCATGAACATCATGCTATAAATGATGTGGCCTGAGCTTGATGGTGAAACCTGAGCGCCATTGCCCCTCCAGCTTGTAGGCTTGTTCCATGTACCATATATGCAATCTTTGGCAACCCAGTCCTAGGATTAGGAGGCACTCTTTCGATCGTGAATTTTTGCACCAACAATAAGTAGGGGATATCATTATTTGTCTTCTCTGACTTCACGGTAGTCAACCAAAAAGGTAGCTCCGGTAGGGATAGTGTAACATCCCAAATTTTTGCTTTTATTTGGAAAGAATAATTTTAAATCAATTAATTCAAATTATTTGGATTTTTTAGAAATTAAAGTTTCTGTTTAAAACTAAAAATTAATATCAACATAGGTTAAAAATATTTTTCTTAAGTTTAAAACCTCTTTAGTTATTTCTGTGAATTTTTCTAGAATTTTTAAAATTTATTTGGTATTTTTCCAAGCATTTTAAAGCCTCCTGGTATTTTTGAAATCTCTAAAAAGATTAATTCCAGAAAACTCTCTCGGGCGACACGTGTCGCGCATCGGAGCCGCTTCCACCGTCGGTTTTAATCTCGGCCGTCTCCAACCACTTACCTCTTCGGCCCCTTTGATCGGCCCGGATCTAATCCCACCGTCGCCCGATTGATCTCAGCCGTTATCCATCACTTACCGCTTCGCCCCGCCCACCTCGTCTCTCTGGCCGACAAGTGGCATGATCCAAACCGTTAACCATTGCCATACCAAATCTCGTCCGCCCACAGCCACTTATTCCCTTGGCTCTCGCCCGAACGGTTCCGATTTCAGCTCCGTTGTCGGATTGAATCGCAACCACTCGCGTTCACTTACCGTTATTTGAAGATCCAACGCCCGATCTTCCCCCTTGTGCCACCGTCACCAATCCGAGCCGTCGCCCCTCCCCTTCTCTTCTTTCCTCTCTCGCCGACGCATGGGACCCACTTGTCGGGCCCGTCTTCCCCGCCCTCTTCTTCCTCCCGAAACCCCGCCGTCGCCATTAAAGCTAGTAACCGAAGCTTTAAAGCTTCGGTTTCTTCCGCCCTCTCCGCCCGAGCGAATGCGCATATGCCTCCCTGTGTTCTACCGCACTTGAGCCGCCCGTTACTCCCCTCCTTAATCTCGCAATTAAGCCAATTGGTGCTCGGGGCCGATTCAAGTCCAGTGAGCAATTGCTCGGCCGTTACTCCTCTTCTCGCCTATTTAAACCCTCCCCGAGGACCCCTCGCCTCACCGGCCACTTCCTCACTCGATTGCCCCTCTCTCTCGGCGTAAAACCTTCGTACGCGGCGCCTTCCTCTTTTTACCGGCGGCTCGGCGAGCAATCCCGCCGCCCGAGCACGCCGTGCGCGCCGCCTCCTTCCCGAAGCTTCACCGAGACCGCGCGCATCTTCCTCGCCCCTTTCCCGAGTGGTTGCGCCTTTGAAGACCCGCCGCGACGACCTCCTCCGACCGCCGCCGCCGCGTCGCCCATTCCCTCCGGTCACCCTCGGGCCCCGTGCGAGGTACCACCGACTCCTCGCTCTCTCTCATTGTTGCGCGCATTGGCTAGCACCGCCGGTCGCTGGAGCTCCGGTGACCGTTGGTCCCCGAGCCCGCCACCGCTACTACCCTGCCATGTCAGCATCGGGCTGAGGTGGCAGCTGACTTGGCCGCGACACGCACGCCACCTCAGCCTCGGGCAGCCACGCCAGCGCCACCTCGCGCCCCGTCACCCCGCACGCCACGCCGCCCAACCGCCCCACTCGCACCGCTCAACCGATTTTAAAATACCTGGGCGACGCCGGTGACATCATAAACCCAAATTTATGTTTAAAAACAATTCGGCCGAAATGTAAATACTTGCTGACGTCATAATCTCAGTTTTCCTTTAGAAAGTTAATTAGGGAAAATTGCCTGCTGACGTCATAAATGATTTTCGGTTTAAAATTTAATACAGAAAATAGCCTTTTTCTTTTATTTTGTATTTAAACTTTGGAAGGCTATAACTTTTGCATTTTAATTCCAAATTGACCCATTCAAATTTCTAAATTCATCTAAAATTCCAAACTTTCATTTGGTATATTTATTTTCAATTTTTGAGTTTTTATTTTATTTTATTTATTTAGTTCTTCTCGTTTCTCGTGTAGAATCCGATCTGTCCGACGATTTTCAAGAGCAACTTCGGGAAGATTCCAACATAATTCCAGAAGGCAAGTCTCCTTGACCCTTTTGCTCCTATATTTTATAAATAGTTTTTGTAATTATTTTAAATTATTTGCATTGCTATGTTAGTAAATTGATAATTTAAATTCTAAAATTTAGATAAGCACCCAATTTGTTATGCCCTCTTTTGGTAATTATGTACCATGTACCCTTGTCAACTTAGGATAATCTTTGGCTCAATAATGAGTTAGTATTATTTTTGTTGAATTTAAATTATTAGCAAATGCTTAGTCTAGCTGATAAATGTAAAAATGCTCATATGAGAAAAATGGTTAATGAGTGATTTGTGATTTAATGTTTTGTTTGAAAAGTGGTAATAGATGTTACCACTGTAAATTTAAAATAAAAATGAAGTTCAAGGTAAAATTTGACGAGGGTGGATGGAATGTTTGGCTGGTGCGGATTAGCACAGATAACGGGTTTGTGAATGATCCACCCTAGTCGTCTAAGGACCGATCCTTGTGTTTGTCCAACTGAGTAAAACAAGACAACCACAAGTTAAAATGGGTACAACCTAGCTAATTAACCTATAATAGTTTAGTTTTTGTGTCACTATTGGAAAATGGGTATCAGGGATTTACTGATTACTCAAAGTGAGGGGCAGGGATTTACTGCACTCACATGGCGCAAGAGGGGCTTCAATGTGGTGGCTTTAACCCTTCTTGGTGAAACCTCGTGGGTGATATAAAACTATACTAGAGTAGGTGAAAAGCTTTGTGATATTTTATCGGGTCTTATGCCAAAGGAAGCATGTTGACTGTTAGGATAATATATCTCTTGTGGGTAAAGTTGTACACGCTCTGCAGAGTAATAAAACTATTCGAATAGCCGTACCCACGGTCAAGGGCGGACAAGGAATGCATTCACATAGTAGAGATTTGACTTTGAATTTAAAAAGAAAAGGTTTTTGGAAAAATTAGAGAGTGGATAGAACTCTCGTAATTTTGGCCTGGTGGATGTAACCAGTTCAGGTGGTTTTAATCTCTATTTTTTTTTACTCTTGGCGGATATAGCCTATTTATTAGTGTTGGTGGTTGTAATCTTCACTAAAGTACTTATTAAACTTCAGATTATAAAAATTAAATGTTTAATAAAATGCTTTTAGAAGGAGTATATAAATTTAAAATAAAATACTGATTTGTGCAAAAGAGCCATATAGCCTTCCTTTGTTCAACCCTGCATCTAATGCATTTTTCCCAAGACTTGTGGAGTACATTCTTGTACTCACATACTACACTTCAAAATAATTCTTAGAGGAGGTTGAAGCTCAGGAAGGAGATTACGACTACTGCTCCGCTGGTCGTGATGGATTCTTTCCGAGGACTAGGTCTCGTTGCTCAAGTCAATTGCTGTGGCGATTGATGGGCCGTTTATCCAATATTTCGCTCGCTGGTTTTATTTTGTGTAAGAGGTTCAGTGAACCGCAGTTGTAAGGCCTCGGGCCAGGACTTATGTATTTCCGTTATTATTGTAATAAAGCGTTGTTGGCAATGTATCATTTTGTCTAATTATCTGTGTGTACTAACGTTGATCTGGGACTAGTACTGCAATACACAGGGGGGTCTGGGAGTTTCTACTTCCGGGTCTCACAGAAGTGGTATCAGAGCCAACTTGACTGTAGGACGAGCCCTAGGTTTTAGTAAGCCTTAAGGAGTTATGTTTAATAAAAAGTTATATACAAAAACTTAAGCTTCTTTGCTTCTACCCTTCTCTTACTTAGTATCTTGTTCTTTTCTTCCTTGTCACTCTATAAAAGTTTTACTGATCTCTCCTATTTTCAAATTTGTAGATGGCAGGTTCTTCGTCGTCAGCTCCATGGGATCACCTTTCTCACGGTGAGAGCGAGGGAGCATTTGTGAGTCTTCTACGGCAGTTGATGCAGCATCTGAAGTACACTCAACAGCCCATTTTCAGAGGGCGGAAGACCAGGATTATGACTATGGATTCATGGTCCATGGAGGTGTTTATTTACGCCCAAGATGGGAAGATTGACTCGGTGGAACGTCATATTGAGCATCCTCGGACCCACTGCTCGGATGCTATCCAAGATGCAGCTCAGATGGCGATTGCAGAGTTGTGCAAGAGGCATAAGGAAGAACTGCGACAGTCACCTTTCAGCTTCTTCCCGACTACGAGAGCAGGACAGACTCACCCGGAGCCTTTCCAGATTGTGGTGGATGACCCTCGTCTGTCCCACCAGGTGCAGCTTACTCAGGCGACTTCATCGACCTACGCCAGAGCACTACGGGAGATAGGACTTCTTCGGATGCTTCTTACTTCGAGCTACGACCACTCCGACACCCTTCGAGCACAGCTACTTCAGAGTGAGTCTGCTCACGCCGACGCAGTTCAGGCAAGGATTTCTGCCGAAGCAGAGATGGAGCGTCTCCGAGCTGCCACTACTACACCGACCCTGCCCGCCCCTGCTGCTACCACATTGATTTCAGACCCGCACTGTGCTCATCTGCGCGGAAGAGTGTGCGACGCCCCGGTCCACCACCCAGCATCGACATTGGAGATTCTAGCAGAGGACGCCATCGCTCTCGTTCCAGATCGCCTGCCTTCAGCCAGAGTCGATCTCGGTCCCGTTCATCGAACAACTGCGCTACGTGTGGACAGAGCCACTCACGAGTCGAGGAAGACCCGAGGAGGATCTCGAGGAGCGCATCATCGTGGAGGATGAGTAGATGTTAGACAAGAGTACCCTTTTGAGTTATTTTCGATATTAGAACGCTTTATGATAATGTGATGTAATAAATGGAATGTACCGAGCCTTGTGCACTTGTGGTACAACCATTCTTAAAAATTAATTTGAATTTCAAAAGTTGCGCTCATTGGTTGTTGCTTTGTTTTTGAGTGTTGGTTTGGGATATGGCTAATCACCCCACTTCTTATCTATGCTTTTCCTCTTACCTTGTGTTTTTCTTGGTGGAGCTTGGATGGTGAATACAAGGAGCAACGTCAACAATAATCAGGCACCCAATGACAACAATGCCCCAATTCCACCCCCGCCAGCTCAAGCCCCGAACTTGGAACAGATGATGGCCATGCAATTGCAGCTTCTTCAAGCGTTAGCTCAGAACCAAGTTCAGCAAGTTCATCAAGCACTAGCTCAGCTACCCCAATCCAAGTTAGGAGAATTCATGAGGACGTGACCTCCGACTTTCGCAGGATCTGTCGATCCGTTGGAAGCGGACGACTGGATAAAGGAAGTTGAACGGAAATTAAATTTGGCACAATGCAATGAGAATGAGAAAGTTCTTTATGCTGCCCATCAACTCAAGGGAGTTGCAGCAAACTGGTGGGAAAACTTTTACGCTGCACACCAAAATGCTCAGAATATTGTGTGGGCAGAGTTTGTGCGAGCCTTCCGAACCACTCACATACCTGCAAGCATCATGGAAATGAAGAGGAAGGAATTTCACCAATTGCAGTAGGGAAACCTTAGTGTTTCCGCATACTTGAGTAAGTTCATTCAACTCTCAAGATATGCATCAGAGGATGTGGCAACTGATGAAGCCAAGATTTGGAGGTTTATGGGAGGCTTGGACCCTAATCTCAAGGTGCAGTTAGTATCCAATGACTATCCCACTTTTCAACATTTGGTGAACAAAGCTCTTGTGCAAGAAGATGCCCAGCGTCAGCTCTTAGAGTCCAGAAAGAGGAAGTTTCAAGCTCAACACTCTGCGAGTAGCTCTCATCAACGTTCCAACTCACAGCAGTTTAGCCGGCCTCCTTTGCCCAACCAATCAATGACACCGATTTCAGCACCCCGTCCTTCAACTCAAGCTCCTCGAGCTGGAAATACGGCTCAACCTCAACAGAATAGGACTGCAGCTGCAGGGGTGCAATGCTTCAATTGCAAGAACATGGGGCATTATACCAATAATTGTCCCCAGAAGCGTCAAGCGGTAACCCTGGTTCGTTTCAACCTTGATCCCACACCGGCAAGAGCTCCAATCACTGGTCAGGGACGTGGAAGCCCTCAGACTCCCAAGACTCCACAGACATTCAACAAAGGGCGCATCAATCATGTCACCGCCGAGGCAGCACAGGATACACCAGACGTGGTTCTAGGTAAGTTTCTTGTTATTTCGGTTCCTGCAATTACAATATTTGATTCTGGAGCTTCACATTCATTCGTAACAAAAGTTTTTGCCGAAAGAAATAATTGGAATGTTTGTTTGCTAAAGAATCTCATCTTAGTCCAATCACCTGGAAAAGAATTGAGGACTAATTTAGTTTGCCCTAGAGCAACTATAGATATAAACGGAGTAAAGTTCCTAGCGAACCTTATTATAATAGACTCCGAAGGTATAGATATAATACTTGGGATGGATTGGTTGACCAAGTATAAAGGACAGATAGATTGTGCCAATCGTGCCATTACTCTCACAAATTCTGATGGAATTCAGATTAGATATGAATCCAATACACCCTCAAACAAGGGAAGTTTATTGACCAGCTTAAAAGGGAGAAGTTTGGAGGATGTGTCCGTAGTAAGTGAATACTGATGTATTCACGAGGATTTACCAGAATGCCACGGACCGAGAGATTGAATTTGTTATAAATCTGGTTCCTGGTATAGCACCAATAGCTAAGAGACCCTATCGGATGTCAGCCGATGGTTTAGCAGAAGTCAAGAGGCAGATTCCAGAATTGCAGGAGAAAGGTTTCATTAGACCGAGTTCTTCACCTTGGGGAGCGCCAGTGCTCCTAGTAAACAAGAAGGATGGTAGCTAGCGTATGTGTGTGGATTACAGAGCCCTGAATGAGGTAACAATCAAGAATAAGTATCCCTTGCCTCGTATTGATGATCTGTTCGATCAGCTAAAAGGATCAAGCATCTTCTCTAAGATTGATCTCCGGTCAGGATACCATCAATTAAAAATTAGACCAGAAGATATACCTAAGACAGCCTTTTCTACTCGATATGGATTATACGAGTATACGGTGATGTCTTTTGGTTTGACTAATGCACCAGCGTACTTTATGAATTTGATGAATAAAGTATTCATGGATTATTTAGATAAGTTTGTCGTTGTCTTTATAGATGACATTCTTATCTATTCCAAAACTGAGAAAGAACACGAAGGACATCTGAGGATAGTTCTACAAAGATTAAGAGAACATCAATTGTATGCCAAATTCAGCAAATGTGCATTTTGGTTGAAGAAAGTTGAGTTTTTAGGACATGTAATTTCTGCAGAAGGAGTATCTGTGGATCCAGGAAAGATTAAGGATGTGTTAAATTGGATCCAACCCAAGACTGTAATGTAAACTGAGTTTCTGGGATTAGCGAGTTACTATCGTGCTTTATTGAAGGTTTTTCCAAGATTGCTAGACCTCTCACGCAATTATTAAAGAAGGAAAAGAAATTTGAATGGAGTAAATCTTGTGAGGACAGTTTTTAGGAGTTAAAGAAGAGATTAACTTCTGCACCAGTTTTGCGGTTGCCCGATATTAGGAAAGACTTTGAAGTTTATTGTGATGCGTTGAGACAAGGTCTTGGTTGTGTATTAATGCAAGAAGGAAGGGTGGTAGCGTATGCATCAAGACGCTTAAGACCGCATGAAGAAAATTATCCCACTCATGATTTAGAGCTAGCTGTTGTGCATGCTCTAAAGTTATGGAGGTATTATTTAATCGATGTCGGTGTGAAATATATACAGATCATAAAAGTTTAAAGTATATATTCACTCAAACGACCTTAACTGAGACAAAGAAGATGGCTGGAATTGATAAAGGATTATGATGTGGGAATACATTATCATCCGGAAAAGCTAACGTAGTAGCCGATGCTTTGAGTCGGAAGAGTCATATTAACAATCTGTCGACTCGGATAAGCGGCTAACCCTCCATGAAGAATTTCAACGACTGAATTTGGAAATAGTTAATGAAGGTATTTTGTCTGCATTGAAGGTTCACCCTACTTTAGAAGATCAGATCAAGGCAGCCCAACGACAGGATGAATATGTTAAAGAAATTAAAGAGAATATGAAGAAAGGTAAAGCGCCTGGATTTTCCGAAGATGAAGAGGGGATTCTTTGGTTTGGAAAGAGAATCCTAGTACCCGAGAAGAAGGAAATAAAAGATTTAATCTTAAAGGAAGCTCATGAAGCAGGATATTCAATTCATCCCGGAAGTACAAAAATGTATCAGGATCTAAAGGAAAGTTACTGGTGGACCAGTATGAAAAGGGAAATTGCAGAATATGTAGCCTTATGTCATATATGTCAGCGAGTTAAAGCAGAGCATCAAAGACCAGCTGGTCTTTTGCAACCCTTACAGATACCTGAATGGAAATGGGAGGAAATCGGAATGGATTTTATAACTGGACTACCAAAGACCAAGTCCGGTTATGATTCAATTTGGGTTATAGTGGATCGCTTAACAAAAGTTGCCCATTTCATACCAGTTAAGACCATTTATTCGGGAGATAGATTGGTAGAGCTTTATATGTCAAGGATTGTGTGTTTGCAAGGAATCCCAAAGAAGATTGTATCAGATAGAGGATCCCAATTTACCTCAAGATTTTGGCGGAAGCTTCATGAAGTTTTGGGAACCAATTTAAATTTCAGTACTGCCTATCATCCTTAAACCGATGGTCAAACAGAAAGGGTAAATCAAATTTTGGAAGATATGTTGAGAGCGTGTGCATTGGCTAATAAAACCAGTTGGGACCAAAGTTTGCATTATGCAGAATTCTCCTACAATAATAGTTATCAGTCTAGTCTGCAGATGTCTCCATTCGAAGCTTTATATGGCAGAAAATGCAGGACACCTTTGTATTGGTCGGAGACAGGAGAAGTCAAGTATTTGGACCTGATATTTTGAAGCTAGCCGAAGAGCAAGTTCATTTAATTCGAGACAGGTTGAAAACGGCACAGACCAGGCAAAAGAGCTATGCAGATAATCGTCGCAGAATGTTAGAGTTTGCACCAGGAGATCATGTGTATCTGAAAGTATCGCCTCTAAAAGGAATGCGTCGTTTCAGGGTTAGTGGTAAACTTGCTCTGAGGTATATTGGACCATTTCCAATCTTAGCCAGAAGAGGAGAAGTTGCTTATCAGTTAAAGCTTCCTACCCAATTGTCAGATGTACATGATGTGTTTCATGTGTCGCAATTGAAAAAGTGTTTACGAGTCCCAGAAGAGTTAATGCCTTTAGAGGAGGTGGATCTAAAAGAGGATTTGACATATTCAGAGTTTCCAGTCAAGATTCTAGAAGAAGCAGAACGTCGTACCCGAAACAGGACCATCAAATTTTGCAAAGTGCAGTGGAATAATTGTCTAGAGTCGGAAGCAACTTGGGAGCGTGAAGAAGATCTCAGAATGGAGTTCCCTAGTCTCTTTTCCAGTCCTTCTGAATCTCGGGGTCGAGATTCTTTCTAAGGGGGGTAGGTTTGTAACATCCCAAATTTTTGCTTTTATTTGGAAAGAATAATTTTAAATCAATTAATTCAAATTATTTGGATTTTTCAGAAATTAAAGTTTCTGTTTAAAACTAAAAATTAATATCAACATAGGTTGAAAATATTTTTCTTAAGTTTAAAACCTCTTCAGTTATTTCTGTGAATTTTTCTAGAATTTTTAAAATTTATTTGGTATTTTTCCAAGCATTTTAAAGCCTCCTGGTATTTTCTGAAATCTCTAAAAAGATTAATTCCAGAAAACTCTCTCGGGCGACACGTGTCGCGCATCGGAGCCGCTTCCACCGTCGGTTTTAATCTCGGCCATCTCCAACCACTTACCTCTTCGGCCCCTTTGATCGGCCCGGATCTAATCCCACCGTCGCCCGATTGATCTCAGCCGTTATCCATCACTTACCGCTTCGCCCCGCCCACCTCGTCTCTCTGGCCGACAAGTGGCATGATCCAAACCGTTAACCATTGCCGTACCAAATCTCGTCCGCCCACAGCCACTTATTCCCTTGGCTCTCGCCCAAACGGTTCCGATTTCAGCTCCGTTGTCGGATTGAATCGCAACCACTCGCGTTCACTTACCGGTTCGCTGAAGATCCAACGGCCCGATCTTCCCCCTTGTGCCACTCGTCACCAATCCGAGCCGTCGCCCCTCCCCTTCTCTTCTTTCCTCTCTCGCCGACGCATGGGACCCACTTGTCGGGCCCGTCTTCCCCGCCCTCTTCTTCCTCCCGAAACCCCGCCGTCGCCATTAAAGCTAGTAATCGAAGCTTTAAAGCTTCGGTTTCTTCCGCCCTCTCCGCCCGAGCAAATGTGCATATGCCTCCCTATGTTCTACCGCACTCGAGCCGCCCGTTACTCCCCTCCTTAATCTCGCAATTAAGCCAATTGGTGCTCGGGTCCGATTCAAGTCCGGTGAGCAATTGCTCGGCCGTTACTCCTCTCCTCGCCTATTTAAACCCTCCCCGAGGACCCCCTCGCCTCACCGGCCACTTCCCCTCACTCGATTGCCCCTCTCCTCGGCCGTAAAACTTTCCACCGTGCGCCTTCCCTCTTTTTCACCGTAAGCTCCGCGAGCAATCCCGCCGCCCGAGCCACCGTCGTGCGCCGCCTCCTTCCCGAGCTTCACCGAGACCGCACGCATCTTCCTCGCCCCTTTCCCGAGTGGTTGCGCCTTTGGAAAACCCCCGCCGCCGACGACCTCCTCCGACCGCCGCCCGTCGCCGTCGCCATTCCCTCCTCACCCTCGGGCCCGTCGCGAGGTACCACCCGACTCCTCGCTCTCCTCGCATTGCGCGCGACGCCAACACCGCCGGCCGCCGAGCTCGGCGACCGTTGGTCCCCGAGCCCGCCGCCGCTACTGCCCTGCCACGTCAGCATCGGGCCGAGATGGCAGCTGACTTGGCCGCCACACGCACGCCACCTCAGCCTCGGGCAGCCACGCCAGCGCCACCTCGCGCCCGTCACCCGCACGCCACGTCGACCAACCGCCCCACCGCCACCGCCAACCGATTTTAAAATACTGGTGACGTCGGTGGCGTCATAAACCCAAATTTCCGTTTAAAAACAATTCGGCCGAAATGAAAATACTTGCTGACGTCATAATCTCAGTTTTCCTTTAGAAAGTTAATTCGGAAAATTGCCTGCTGACGTCATAAATGATTTTCGGTTTAAAATTTAATCCAGAAAATAGCCTTTTTCTTTTATTTTGTATTTAAACTTTGGAAGGCTATAACTTTTGCATTTTAACTCCAAATTGACCCATTCAAATTTCTAAATTCATCTAAAATTCCAAACTTTCATTTGGTATATTTATTTTCAATTTTTGAGTTTTTATTTTATTTTATTTATTTAGTTCTTCTCGTTTCTCGTGTAGAATCCGATCTGTCCGACGATTTTCAAGAGCAACTTCGGGAAGATTCCAACATAATTCCAGAAGGCAAGTCTCCTTGACCATTTTGCTCCTATGTTTTATAAATAGTTTTTGCAATTATTTTAAATTATTTGCATTGCTATGTTTAGTAAATTGATAATTTAAATTCTAAAATTTAGATAAGCACCCAATTTGTTATGCCCTCTTTTGGAAATTATGTACCATGTACCCTTGTCAACTTAGGATAATCTTTGGCTCAATAATGAGTTAGTATTATTTTTGTTGAATTTAAATTATTAGCAAATGCTTAGTCTAGCTGATAAATGTAAAAATGCTCATATGAGAAAAATGGTAAATGAGTGATTTGTGATTTAATGTTTTGTTTGAAAAGTGGTAATAGATGTTACCACTGTAAATTTAAAATAAAAATGAAGTTCAAGGTAAAATTTGACGAGGGTGGATGGAATGTTTGGCTGGTGCGGATTAGCACAGATAACGGGTTTGTGAATGATCCACCCTAGTCGTCTAAGGACCGATCCTTGTATTTGTCCAATCTGAGTAAAATAGTACAACCACAAGTTAAAATGGGTACAACTTAGCTAATTAACCTATAATAGTTTAGTTTTTGTGTCACTATTGGAAAATGGGTATCAGGGATTTACTGATTACTCAAAGTGAGGGGCAGGGATTTACTGCACTCACATGGCGCAAGAGGGGGCTTCTGAATGTGGTGGCTTTAACCCTTCAGCGGTGAAACCTCAGCGGGTGATATAAAACTATACTAGAGTAGGTGAAAAGCTTTGTGATATTTTATCTGGGTCTTATGCCAAAGGAAGCATGTTGACTGTTAGGATAATATATCTCTTGTGGGTAAAGTTGTACACGCTCTGCAGAGTAATAAAACTATTCGAATAGCCGTGCCCACGGTCAAGGGCGGACAAGGAATGCATTCACATAGTAGAGATTTGACTTTGAATTTAAAAAGAAAAGGTTTTTGGAAAAATTAGAGAGTGAATAGAACTCTCGTAATTTTGGCCTGGTGGATGTAACCAGTTCAGGTGGTTTTAATCTCTATTTTTTTTTACTCTTGGCGGATATAGCCTATTTATTAGTGTTGGTGGTTGTAATCTTCACTAAAGTACTTATTAAACTTCAGATTATAAAAATTAAATGTTTAATAAAATGCTTTTAGAAGGAGTATATAAATTTAAAATAAAATACTGATTTGTGCAAAAGAGCCATATAGCCTTCCTTTGTTCAACCTTGCATCTAATGCATTTTTCCCAAGACTTGCGGAGTACATTCTTGTACTCACATACTACACTTCAAAATAATTCTCAGAGGAGGTTGAAGCTCAGGAAGGAGATTACGACTCACTGCTCCGCTATACCGTGATGGATTCTTTCAGGAGGACTAGGTCTCGTTGCTCAAGTCAATTGCTGTGGCGATTGATGGGCCGTTTATCTGAATATTTCGCTTCTACTGGTTTTATTTTGTGTAAGAGGTTCGGTGAACCGCAGATTGTAAGGCCTCGGGCCGGGACTTATGTATTTCGTTATTATTGTAATAAAGCGTTGTTGGCAATGTATCATTTTGTCTCGATTATCTCGTGTGTACTAGCGTTGATGCGGGACTAGTACTGCAATACGGGGGTGCAGGAGTTTCTACTCGGTCTCACGATAGCCCCGTGGTTTTAGCATCGGTGCAAGTAGCTCGGGTGGGAATAGCACCCGTGGTCTTGGCATTGGGGTAGGTAGCTTTGGTGCAGATAGCCCATGTGGACTTGGCACCGGTGTAGATAGCTTTGGTGCATATAGCCCCTGTGGACTTGGCACCGGTGCGAGAACCTCAAGGCAGATGTTCCTTTTGGGCTACTGGATGAATGTTTCAATGTCTTACTCTAGAGTCACAACCTCGTTGTTCGGGGGCTTCTGCAGTGGGACGACCTCAAAATTGGCATAAACACCCTCCACATTCACTTTTCTGAATCTTGGTGCTAGAGTGACACTGTGCTGTAAGGCCCTAGGACTGGACGGATATGCCTGGCCCCATGAAATGCATAGTTCAATAGTGGCATATTTTACTTGGAGCTTTCACTTCATAGCCACCTACATAATGATACAAAATTAGCTACTCAAATAGGCCTACTGTCGAGACCCGAATATATAAATTCGGACTCTCTATGTATACCGTACTAGTCTAGGATTACGTTAGTGCACGCAGTTTAACATACATGAAATATAGACTATATACACGAAAAAATAAAGGAAAAGCCCAAATATTAATAATTATCAGAGTATATAACATCCTGATTTTTGGCTTTTGTTTTAATCTTCTAGTTTTGCTTAAATGCCAATTTAAAGATAGAAAAATGTGGTGTTTTCAAAACTTCAGTATTTGATTTTTTTGGATTTTGTTTGTGCTAAAATTTTCTTCCTCCTATCTTTCAAAAAAAAGAAAAAGAAAAAGAAAAAGAAAAAGAAAAACCCCCGAGCAGCCCAGCCCGGCCCAATGGCCCACCGGTCTGCCCGCCTCCCCTCTCTCTTCTCTTCTCCCTCCCTTCTTCCTTCTCTCTGTCGATGCGAGCTGCCCGCGCCTCTCTTTTCATGTGTGCACGCCGCTAACATCACGCCCACCACCCTCCTCCACCATACTCTGGCGCGAGACCTCCTCGGCTGCCTCCCACCTGCCCGTACGACTTAGCCAAGCTAGATGCCGTCCCTCTTCCTAGCCTCGCTGCCCGGGCACTCTGTCGTACTCCCGTTGTCATCACCACTTAGCTTTTACAGAGCTTGATGTCGCATCCGAGCTACCACCCTGAGGCGACGCCTTGAACTCTTCCCCACAATTGAAGCTCCTGCACCGGCCTCGCCCATCCCCGCTCATAGCTCTGCGTCGTGTCAACACCGCCGCCTAGTTGTACCAGCGCTCATTGCCTTAGCGCCACCCCACCACTATTGGGCATTTAAGTCTGCGTGCTCTCGCGCACGCCTCACCTCCGCCCCTCCTGGCTAGCTACCGTAGAGGCAATCAAGCGCGCCACCCTCGACCTTCTTTGCCTTAAATTGAGCCAACGCTCCCTATTCACCATTCCCAGTATAAATTCGTAGCTATTCCTCCACTTCCAGCTCACCCCTCGCACGATCGCCTCTCCTGGCACATAAACTCACTGTCGCACAGAGCATCCTCAGCGATCTTCGACGCCAGCCACCCCGAGAACCCCGCAAGCCTTCGTGAACCCTCTGCTATGTTCATTAAACCCCTCTGAAGCTTCTGTGAAGTTTAATCGGGCTCTTCTTTCCCGCAGCTCGTTGGCTCAACCCTCTTCTCCAACTCTGGCCACCCCTTTGCCCCATCGGGTTGGACCACTGCGGGCCGATTCCATTTGCTTACAGCCTCATCCCAATAGGGTAAAGCTAAATCCGGCATCAATTTGAAGGTCTACCGGCTCCATCTCCCCCACGCCGAGCACCCCTCTCCGTCATCCACGGTTGTTGTCGCTAGCCCACTCCAGGTCTGCCTAAACCCGTCCGCCCCTTTCGGTGAGCTACTGCCAATCCCTAGATGCTTCCCTAGCTTTTAATTGGATTTCCATTGCCGTCTCCGCCGTCACCCCTTCTGCCCTGGTTCCGCCGCCGCCGAGGTCACCGCCGACGATAGCCAGGCCAAGTGATGCCACGCCGTCTCTCTGAGAGATCTGGCAAAACTTGGGGAGCCCGTTTTTGAAATGCTTCCGTAAGACCGAGCCCTCCCTTGCCGCCGACAGGCCGCGCCACCGCAACCGCCTCTGTTCTGACATCATTAAGAACCAAATCCCTCATTAAATGGCTAATGAAATTGATTAGTTAACACTAATGACTCGCTGGAAGGTGGGCCTCGTAACGGTTTAACCGTTATGTGCTGCTGGCAATCAGGCCCCACCTCAATTAAAAATCTATTAAACTCGAATTTAAAGAAATTGTCACACTGACAAGTGGACCCCATTTTACTGTTGAGCCATACAAGGGCCCACATGTCGGTCTCTAGTGTTTATTTTGAATTTCTGGGTTGGAATTAAATTAGACCCAGGCGAGTAAACACTTTAATCATCTTGAACACTGATTTATTCAATTATGTTGTTTACAGATATTCAACATGCATGCGTTATTTTATGTACACTAGTTCACTACCTTTTTCATTAGCTAAATATCCAAGTTGTTATACTAGCAGTATCTAGCTGTCCCTTCCCTTGTCAATTGATATCCTCTACCATTGTCGCCCTAGTTCTTGCTAATAGTATTTTTTTATGAGCTAAGTTATACAAAATGCTATGGAAGTCTAACTAAGTCTCAGGACACTAGGTTGTCCTGTTCATCCTTTATCAAAAACACAAAAGTCTTTTTGGGCAGTCATGGGATGTACATAACTAATAATTTGTTACAAGCTTATCTTATGCTTCTCAAAACCCTAAAAATATGCTCCACTATCTGGGCGGATGGTAAGGAAAGATGGTGTGGATGTAACACGAGAACTTGTGGTTGCAGTAGGCACCACCTGGATAAATTAAGGACTTAATCCTGTGTTGACCTCCTCATGTACAACAGTACAAACTACAAGCTAACAAAGTGCAGGCATGACCAGATATTTTGCATCATCAGTAAAGGTAAACAGTTCAGAGTGACCCACGGGTCATGGCGCTGGTTTAAGCTGTCGTGGACATGGGTCGTGTCGCTGGATTTAAGCCAACGTGTGGCGCAATAGGGGGTCTGGGTGAAGCAAAATAGCTATCTCGCAGACAAAACCTTAGCTTGTGTGGCCCTTTACTAGATGTATTGTAAAAGTCATGTAGTAATCCTTTTGATCTACATGTCTAAGAAAACATGTGGAACATAGCAATAGGATTATCTCTTGTGGGTAAAGGTGTACAATCTCTACAGAGTAGAAACTGTTTAAATAGCTATGCCCACGATCATGGGCATACATGGGAACTTCCTCGAGTTAGTTCTATTTACAAAATCTTTAAAAGGGTGGGAGCAAAATAAGTGGAGGAATGTACTTCAGTTTTTTATTTTACCTAGAGGGATGTACTTTAGCGATGGTTAATTAGGTTTAACAAAATTTGCTAGGTTATAGGATTTTTTTTATCAGAAATATTTTTGAAAAGTCACTTCTGCAACTAAAAGAAACCCGAGCCATCATTTGGACAGCCATGCATTTATATTGTTGCATTCTGTGTGTTGGCTTGCGGAACACAATTGCAAGTGCTCATCGTCGCTCTCAATCCCTCCCTAGATTTTGAGCAACAAGGACACTATGAATATTACGAGGAGCAAGGCCAAGATGAAGGAGAAAATGACAATAACTAAGCTTAGCTAACAATAGTCCCTGCTCATAGTACAGTTGACCATTCTAGCTATCAAGTGAATTCCATATTAGTTAAAGTTAACCAATACCGAATTCACTTGGGCTATCCGTAGTCACTGCTTGTGCGGGAAGTGCGCCTTCCTACTTTTCATTTTCTGCTGCATTTTTGTGTTGAAACTATTTTGCCTGACGGCTTAATGTAAAAGTCTACTTAAACTTCAATATTGTATTAACAATATATCATGTATGAAATGATCCAGTTATGTATCTGTGAGCACTATCTACCAATCCAGAGAATAGTGCAATAAAGTCACAGAGGATTCGGATAGGCAAAATTCGGGTCTGACAGGTCTAGTATCAGAGCATACGACTGTAAGAAGCCTTAGGTAGAATGGCCGCAACTAGGACAAAGTCTTAATTTGGTTATTAACCAAAAATTTCTAAGAGTATGATAAGAGTTTCTTTACTTACCACTCTTACTTCTTACTCCTCTATAAGTTTCACTAAAAAGTTTCTATCTATATCTAATATTCTGTTTTAAAATTGTAGATGGCGAGCTCTTCCACCCCTGCTTGGGATTGCTGTCTCACTCTGAGATAGAGGGAGGTTTCGTAGACTTGCTGCGTCAGCTGATGCAGTATCTATGATACAATCGTTAGCCTATTTTCCGTGGGCGACATATGAGGATCCAGGATCGCGATGCTTGGATTGTGGACATCTTCATCTATGCTCGAGATGGAGGAGTGATCCCTATTACCACCCCTACGGCATATCCCCGAAGTCACTGCATTGACGCAGTATAGGATTCTGCGCACTATGCCTCAGCCCGCCTGATGCAGGTACACGGGGAGGAACTGATACAGTCCCTATTTTGCTTCTTTCCCATTCTTCACATGGGGGAGACTGATCCCGAGGCACTGGGAGAGCCAATCGATGACCCACAGCTCTCACACCAGGTGCTTCTCACGCAGGCCATGATTGACTCTCATAGTCAGGCACTGCGGGAGATTGGGCAGCTTTGCACTCTTTTGACATCCAGTTACAGGAGTGCCGACGCCCTTCAAGCCCAGCTGGCTGGAGTGGATGCCGCCCCTCACTTTTGCAAAGCGGGAGCGGATCTCCGATGAGACCAAGATAGAGCAGCTTCGATCTCAGTTGGACTACACGCCGTCTTCGCCCTCCTACACACCCTCCTCGCCTGCCAGAGCCGTAGCACTAGCACCAGCAGCACCAGCACCAGTAGCATCAGCAGCACCAGCACTAACACCGGCACCAGCACCAGCGGCAGCAACAACACCGGCATCAGCACCAGTAGTGGCAGTACTGACACCATCACTCACAGCACTAGTGGTGGCATCTACACCAGCAGCCGTGGTATCGGCCTCAGCACCCGCCTCCACGATCTTCAGTCGGCTTCTTCCCCTACCTGCTCCTACCGTGAGAGGCTCTGCACCTTCCGCCTCTCGGGGGCCTTGTGTTAGGCTCATGGCTCAGAAGAGTGTGCGCCCACACCCGGGATTTACTACTACTGACGCTGGAGGATCCAGCCAAGGGTTACGACGCTCCCGGTCGACAGCCAGTTCTAGCTCCCACACTGCCAGTCCCCCGCGGAGAGCTAGTCGCAGACACTCTCATTCACAGTGTTGTTCTACCTGTGGCGGCTGCCACCCTTAGGCAGGATAGGTAGCATGGATAGGTTAGCAAGCACTTGCCAATGTTCGGCTTGCACCTCTTTTGTTCTATTGAAGAAACCTCATTATGTAGACGGTGTATATGGGCTATGATCCCGAGAAGGCTTGTAAAGACCTCTTTGGATCACTCGACCCTCTTTTGTGGTAACCGAAATATGCAACTTATGCTTTTTATTGCAGTGCTTGTCCAAGTTTTGTTGGTTTTTCTATTGTGTTACTAAAGGCTAGTGAACCCTTTGGGTAACGTCTAATTTCGATTGCAAATGGCACCACCAAGAGCCACCACCCAAAGTAGAGGTTGTGGCAGAGGTCGCGGTAGAGGCAGAGGATGTGGCCAAGGCCTACCACCTCCACCTCCTGCACCTTCCACAATGACACAAATTATGGCTTAGCAAACGCAAATTCTTTTTGCCATGTTAGCCAGTCAGCAGTCAGGGTTATCCAAGAAGAGTTCATAGTTGGCAGATTTTCTGAGAACTCGACCACAGACTTTCTCATCAGGTAATGAGCCATTAGAGGCGGATGACTGGTTGCGAGACACTGAAAAGAAGCTCTGCTTAGCATGATGCACGGATGAAGATAAAGTTGATTTTGCCACTCATCAACTTAAAGGCACCGCCGTCGCTTGGTGGGAAAATTTCCTCGAAGTTCATACAAAGAGGAAATCTTCGGAAAGCAAGGCGAAAGAAGAGGACAAGGAAGAAGAGGAAGAGGTGGCAGAAACCCCCGCTGCCGATACTCAGTGGTCAGGACAGCAGGAGCAGGATAGCAACGAGGTAGCAGATGAAGGGGAAACAGAAGGTTTGGGAGGAAAAGGAGTAGCCCTACCCTAGTCCACTATCTCTTCGGCAGAATTCAAGGCCATATTTCGACAAAACTTTGTACCCACGGGGATCATGAGGATGAAAAAGAACAAGTTTTGTAACTTAAAGCAAGGAAATATGTCGGTTAGGGAGTATCTTACAAAATTCAACCAACTCGCTCGCTACGCCCCAAAAGACGTAGCAGAAGATGAGGAGAAAATCAATTGATTTTTGGAAGGAATGAATGAGGAAATGAGAGCACAGTTGATCCTTCATGATCATCCCACTTTTCACCACCTTGTCAACAAAGCTCTTGTATGTGAAAATGAGATAAGGCAATTGGAGGCCAGTCGTAAAAGGAAATGGGCATCCCAGCAGGCTCAAGGTAGCTCCCAATCCCAATCAACATATCAAGGCAACACATCTTTTTTTGGTAGGGGGTGACTTCAACCTTTCGAGCTCTAGCTCCACCCCAACACTCTAGTAGAAGTGTCACAAGAGTACCCCGTCCTATGGGGCAAGCACCCGCAGCTAATCTAGCTGCAAATTTGCACTACTTTAGCTGTGGAGCCAAGGGTCACTTCGCAAACAGGTGTCCAAATTCTCAGGTTGTGCCAGCCAAAACCAATTTAAGCGCTGCTCCAGGAAAAGGATAATCCGCTGCACCAAGCAAAGGAATTCAGACATCTCAAGCCTTTCGAACTGCATCAACCCACCACTAGGGTCGAGTCAATCATGTGACCACAGAAGAAGCCCAGGATGCTTCAGGAGTATTAATGGGTACGTTTTCAGTTAAATCTGTACCTGCTTAAGTTTTGTTTGATTATAGGGCTTCGCATTCTTTTTATAGGAATACGCGTAGGCTACGGGCGTAGAAAACAAAACTTTCTACCGCGCACCCAAGAACATCATGCTAAGGAAGGATCATGGATCGTTACCACTTAGACGCCAGCAGCAATGGAAGAAGAATTGGAAACCGATCCAATCACGCGTCGAGGTAGTAGTGGAAGTAGCCGATCGCCCCGAACAGATCGTCTCTCCACGCACGCCGATCAAGATCGCAACAGCGGTGCCTCCACCGTATCCACACGCCCGGCTGAACGCCGATCGCGAGTGTACTAGCACTCGTGAGCGCTAAGGTTTGGCTCGGGAAGTGGCGGCTAGGGTTTTGCTTGATGTTAACAGGGACGAAACCCTCAGCCTCGCTCCATATATAGACCTCCTCATGTGGGCCTTGCGACCAAGGCCCATTAGGAGTCTATTCGATCTTTATCCGAATTGAGCCCATATCCGAATCATATTCGGATCGGTGTTCCAACCCGTTAAGCGTGCGACCTCAGAGGTTCACGTATACTTGGTCGTGACCCGAAACGCCTTCCGGTCACCCCGTGAATAGCGGCCTCTAGTAAGACATATTAACCCCAAAGTATATGTAAAGATCATATCGGTGAACTGTAATGTTCTCTCATATGTACGAATCCCTTTGCCTCACGATATAGATTGAGCTCAAGGCGAGACTGTGTCATCCTCTTAATAGCTCAATCACTCTCTCGATTCCGTGATGGATTATAAACTTGTGATTGACTCTCAATCACCTTAGCATGGCCATGCACTTTCATAATCCATTACATCGAGGCCCGTGAGATATCTCTCCCATAAGGAGGGCAAATTCTATCTTGATCATTCACATCCCACTACATGTTTCATGGCAAATCCAAGACTACTTTTATGACTACCCATTCACGGAGTAGTGTTTAGTAGTCCCAAAATAAGCTACTACTCATGTTGGGAACCATGATGATCTCAAGTCTAAGGATTCTACATAAACACTACTCGAGACCAACTGATGACACATGGAATCTCTGCAGTGTCTCATGGCAGGTCTATCCAACATATGTTCACTAACACTTTTATCTCAGGAAGTTTTGTTGCAAAGGCTAAGCTGCCAACTTTCAAGCTAGTAAAACCAGTGATACTTAGCTCCCCAGGAGGACCACTGACGGCAACATTAGTAAGCCCCAAGATAGAAATCATGATGGAGGATTTTGGATTCTTAGCCAATCTCTTAGTCCTGCGATCCCAAACCCTGGATATCATATTAGGGATGGATTGGTTAGCTAAGTACCAAGGACTAATAGACTGCGCCAACAGAAAGGTAGTACTAACCAAAAGCCCAGGATTGGAGATACGAGTCAACGTAGATCATTCATCTCTTAACCCCATGATCCATCACATCGAGGAGTTATCTCTAGCAGAGATGCCAGTGGTTCAAGAGTATCCCGACGTCCTTCCAGAGGAGTTACCTGGAATGCCCCCAGATAGAGATGTGGAGTTTGTGATTAACTTAAAGCCAGGTACTGCCTCTATCGCGAAGAGACCATATAGAATGGCAGTAGATGAACTTGCTGAATTAAAATCACAGCTTGAGGAGCTGCAATTAAAAGGATTCATCAGATGTAGCTCATCCCCTTGGGGTTCGCCCGTGCTCTTCGTCAGAAAGAAAGACGGTACCGCAAGGTTATACGTGGATTACCGCTCTCTCAATGAAGTGACCATCAAAAATAAGTATCCTCTGCCAAGGATAGATGACTTGTTTGATCAGGTATCAGGAGCTACAATATTATCTAAAATAGACCTGAAGTCTGGGTATCACCAACTCAAAATTAGAATAGAGAACATCCCAAAAACAACCTTTACTACCCGGTATGGATTATTTGAGTATACTGTCATGTCCTTTGGGCTCACCAATGCCCCTGCATATTTCATGAACCTCCTGAATAAAGTATTCATGAAATACTTGGACAAGTTCGTGGTCGTGTTTATAGACGACATCCTGGTTTACTCCAAGTCAACAGATGAGCATGCAGCGTATCTGCGAGCAGTCCTAGAGACACTCCGAGAGCATCAGCTATACGCAAAATATAGCAAGTGTGCCTTTTGGTTGCAAGAGATTAGTTTCCTAGGGCATGTCATCTCCTCTGGAGGTGTAGCCATTGACCCCTCCAAAGTTAACACGGTTCTAGGATGGAAGCAACTAACCTCAGTCACCGAGGTGCGTAGTTTCCTTAGACTAGCAGGATATTATAAACGCTTTATATAAGGCTTTTCTAAAATATCCAGGCCCATGACTCACCTCCTCAAGAAGGAACAGAAGTATGAATGGATGGATGCTTGCGAGCAAAGTTTCCAAGAATTGAAAACAAGGCTAACCTCAGCTCCAGTTTTGGTTTTGCCAAATATCCATAAGGATTTTGAAGTATACTGTGACGCCTCCTGACAAGGTGTGGGATGTGTGCTTATGCAAGATGGGAAAGTCATGGCCCATGCCTCAAGAAAACTTCGGCCTCATGAGGACAACTACCCCACTCATGACTTGGAACTAGCAGCCGTAGTGCACGCATTAAAAATTTCGTGGCACTACTTGATTGGGAATCATTGTAATATATTTATGGATCATAAAAGTCTCAAGTATATATTTACCCAAACCAATCTCAACCTCAGGCAAAGGAGATGGTTGGAATTGATTAAAAATTATGACCTGGAAGTCCATTACCATCCTAGTAAGGCCAATGTAGTAGTTGACGCCCTAAGTCGTAAACCCCACTGCAATTACATTTTGGCCCGAAAAGTCTTACCTGAGTTATACAAGGAAATTGCCTCCCTCAACTTGGGGATAGTGGAACAAGGTACCTTAGTTACAATAGAGGTACACACGACATTGGAGGAGCAAATTAAGGCATCTCAAAAGAGACATCCCGGGACCCAAAAGCTTGAACGCCTAATGGATCAAGGAAAAGCATAAAAAATGGTGAGGGATTCACAAGGAACTATGTGGTTTGGAAAATGACTTTTCGTTCCTCACCAGAGAGAGCTCAAGGAGTTGTTGCTTAAGGAAGCACATGGCTCCGCCTATGCCTTGCATCTTGGCAGCACAAAGATGTACCAAGAGCTGAAAACTTTGTATTGGTGGCCATGTATGAAGCGGGATATCGCAGAGCATGTAGCATGCTGTGATATATGCTAGCGTGTTAAAGCTAAGCATTAGAAACCCATCGGATTACTTCAGCCCTTGCAAATCCCTCAATGGAAATGGGAAGAAGTGGGAATGGATTTCATAACTAGCCTTCCACGTACCAAGGCAGGATACGACTCCATATGGGTAGTGGTGGATCAATTGACAAAGGTGGCCCACTTCATTCCTGTAAAGACCACCTATAAGGGATACAAGCTAGCAGAATTATACATGGCCTACATTATATGTTCGCATGGAGTACCCAAAAGCATAATCTCAGATCGAGGTTCCCAATTTATGTAATGCCCTGAATGTCTTTACGGCGTCCCTAGGAGTATTTAGCAGAAACACGGAGTTTCTTGTTTTTCGGTGAATCGCGGGAGGTGGGGAAAAGATGGTGGTAATTGTCTAAAGAAAAATAATATTATTATTAATAAAAAAATATTGTGGACTATTTTAGAGGGAGGGAGGTCTCCCACATTTAGGTCCAGAGCAGCCCACTTGGCCCAAGCCACCCCCTATTTATTCCCCCCAACCCTAGCCACCTTTCCCCTTTTCCTCCCAGCCACCACCTCTGCCGTGGCAGGATTTTGGCTGCCGTGGTGGTGCTTTGGGCTGCCGTGGCAAGGATTCAGGCTACCACGGCAAGGTTTCTGCTACCGTGGCAGGGGCAACCGGGGACGAAGGAAGGAGAGGAAGAAGAGGAAGGAAGAAGGAAGGAGAAAAAGGGTTGTCACATGGACAACCTAGGTAACTTTTCTCCATCTCAAACCCTTCTATTTTTAGAATAATTAGGGTTCTTGGCACATGATTAGAAGGGGATTAGCAAATTGATTAACCGATTAGTGATTTTTTATGGTCTGTGTGTAGTCAAATTTGCATAGATTAGGGCATCGAAACGATTTTTTCTGTAGGTCTGGCCAAAAGGAAAGTTGTAGAGGATGACGAGATCCATTTTCTTTAATTTTTCTAGAATTTTAGGCCACGGGGTTTGGGCATAGCAGAGTCGGGAACATTGCTCTTTCGTAGATGTGTAGTCCGAGACAGATTGCTGTTCGGGTGTAGATTCAGAGTAGTATATGATTTTTATGATTTTCACCACAATTATGAAAATTGTAGGGAATTCAGTAATCTAACTACTATATGAAAATTATGAATTTTAGAGCTTTGTACAGAAGGTAATGACTATTAGAAGTTGACTGGTCTGATTACTAAAACAAAGTATATCCTCTGTTTTGCGCGTTAAATTACACCATGTTAGTAGTAAAATAAAAATAAGTGGTCTACTTAAAGATTGAAGATATTTCATTGTAGTTTCCAGAAATATCTCATTTACTATAATCGGTTAATAGTTTTAAAGATACAAAAATATTAAGCAGCGTTGCCGCAGTAGGCTGGGTGAAGGAATGATGAGCAGAGAGGTTATTGTCAGGTTTGGGGTATAGCGACGTCTTTATTTTCTTAAGTCACAATTACCTTGCTGTAGTCGTGTGCTGAGAGGTAATTTTGGATAGGTGGTTTCGCTCCTAGCCGCGCGTGATCGCTTCGCTTCAACGGTAGAGGCAAGTAAACGTAGCGGATATGCTACCGTTGAACTCGTTAATCACACTACCTTCACATTAAATATTTCTTTTAATCTGAGATATTTTGCCGTTGCTACATGATTTCTTAATGTAATCTAAGTGATAGCAATTTAAGAATCATTTGTTTATACCATTATGAATTACTTGTGGTTAGTGGTCGTGTTCTTGATGAAACATGTGTGGATGATAAGGTAGAATACTTGATGAATATATTGCAGATCTTTTCGGTTATATTATTGGGAATCATGTGAATCATATCATTCATATCATGACATGTCAATTTGCATTGTGGATGTCGCCAGACATCGCGACCATACCTGGAGATAAAGATCGTACATTGCCATAGTACAATGCACACTCTTACCTTATTGGGTAAGGGTGCAGTGGATCATACGCATTCATATGCATTTTCATTGTGGATGGATCATTTGCATACTTATGTAAAGTGTGGTGGATGAATTATTTGCAAACAAATGGAACTTTTTAACTGTTTTTTGTGGAATTGGCTCATAAGAGTCTCTTGTGGTATGAGGGATGTGGCTGTGGTTATGGAGTGGGGTTCACCCACCTTGTGGTATGGTAGGGGATGTGGCTGTGGTAGGAGGAATATCTCTTGTGGTAACTGTTGTTAGCGGTTGTGGTTGAGGGAAAGAATAAGGTCAGTGAGAAAAATAAGTTGATGCTTTACTGAAGTTGATAGTAGTGGTGGTTGTGATTAAGAAGTAGGCATTCGATTCCTAATTGCTAATATTTTGTTGTTTTTGGTAGTAAGTGTGGTTAAGTCTATAAATTGTGGTCATTGTGGAAAAATAAATATTGATGCTTAAACTATTGTAGTTTAATTAGCTTGTTAAACAGTTTTCTTACTGAGATTTTTATCTCACTCTTATTCTCCCCTTCTAGGTGATTCTCGAGTATGCATGGGAAGGGTAGAGCGGCATAACACTTCCACACACCTTATCTTGATTCATGTTATAATAAATAAGTGGAGTCTTTAGTTATTCATCCTTTTCACTCATTGTTAATCATTTTTTTATTAATGATGCTAGGTTGTGGTTCACTTAAATTGGTTAAAATTATTAGCAGTTGTTCTTTAATTAATATTGTCCATTAACTTTTGTCTTAGTATGCTTCCGCTTAACTTAACATGTTTTAGAAGTTGTTGTCAATTTATTTTATCTTGGGGAGTGGAGTGGTTAGTAGTATCCCAGGGTAATATGGGTCCTGATGGGAACGGGGTCCCGATCTTCCAATAGGTTCTGGATATGTTCGATTTGGTGGAGGCGCGACACAAATCGATTCGGCTTCCGAACAACACGTTCCGAACCACGCAATCGCAGCACCACGTCTCCTCAGGTTATCAACCGTGCGCTGCCCGGTTGACCACGCCAAGAAGGCTAATCCTCGCCTACGAATCGAAGAACACAAGCAAGAACAAGGAAGAACACAACGAAATTGCAGATATATTGGTTTAGCACTCGAAAATTGGGGTCTCACAAACCGATGAACGACGAAACTGTTTAAGACAGAATTGATCTAAGCAAAACCCAACCCTAATGGTGGGGGTGGTGGCTGTATATAAAGGAGTGAGGGGCGTGCAAAACCCCTGGACGCGCCCTAATGGGCTCCAACACGATACAAAGCCGAACGGCCCAAAACACGGTGGCGCAGCACCCTGACAGATTCTGAACACCCAATTGTTTCGATGATTCCCATTGACTCAGAAGGAATTTCGATATGGGACCAGAGCCATTGGAAAGGTCTCCTTCTCAGCTTTCCATACATATGTGGAACATCCAAAACAGAGTTCGTATGCGTCCTGGGCGTCCGTTTTACTACAGGCTGGTCCTGAAGGCCAAGACAGACTCGAACTCGAGTTGGACTGGGCCTCCGGCTTGACTTGGACGTCCTTGCTGGTCTTCTCCGCCTCCACACCTCTCTCCATGTACTTCATAACCCTCTCCAATGTTCCTAAGCAAGATAACATCATTAGGTAGCAATCTATTCTCAAAACTATAAAAAGGATCGCTTAAGAACGAGCTCACCTGTAGATTTAATTGTCGCATGCGAGCTCGGGTCATTGGACCTTGCATAACGGTTGGAGGATCAGCGTTTGCATCCGAAGGAGTGATGTCCTCATCAGGTCCTGGGGTGTTACAGTTGGTATCAGAGCGGGCTTTAGGTCCGTGGTAATGAAATTATTAAATTGACACACTGGTGCACTGTAGGATGGGATGGGTTAAGTGTTGCATTTATACTTTTGACTTGTTGTATTGATAATTTTTATTATGGGATGATCTTATATGATTATAATTTGCTTCTATGACTGATACAAGTGAGGCTAGTCATTGATGAGAGGTAGAGGTTATAGTGGTTGCCTTGGTCATTGACACTTTATACCACCGTTCGTGTATGGGGATAGTGATGCAGTTACCTCGGGTAACCTAGTTTCAGATATTGTGGGTGAGTTTCTTAAAAGGGTTGCTATCTTCCTTGAGTTGATTTTAGCCAATTCTTGGCCTATTGCGGTTAATGAATTTCTCTTGGGTTAGCGGTTCATTGCAGTTGTTAGGTGCCAATAGGCTTCTAATTGTTCTCAAGACAATCATTGTTTTTTTTCTTCTGATTGTTGAGTTCCTTTTGCTACTCGTGAGCAGTGTTATTTGGTGAGATGGATATTTCCATGTTTGTTCCATCGTTCTTACTGGAAAACATGACTCCTTTATTCGTTTGATATTTTGAAAAAAAATCAAAGCTGTTGTTGCAAGTTCGTTAACTTGCGAAGCCGTGGCTCTGTGCATTTGTTTTGGGTTATTTCTAGTGTTGAAGTTTAATTCCTCTTGTTATGGCTACAGAGCAAATAGAGAGAGAGGTGTATGGTAGTGGAGAGTTAGGTGAACAATGTCCTCTTGGGTCTTTCCCAAGGGCTGGTCGTAATATATATGCATTCCCTCGTAAGGAGCGTCTTTACAATCGTAACCTTATACCGAAACCTCCGACCGAGGGCAACTACGTTTCTTAACAGGCTAGCTAGGTTTAGGTGGGGGCCACCCCTACACCAGGAGCCTCTCATGGTGAAGGGCTTCACAGGCCCAAGCCATGTTGCCGAGCCCTTTGGACCCCTCCGTCCCTGCGGCCTGTGACATTGTGTGGTTGTGGGCGAAGATGATTTGGCATATGTAGGTCGGCGTGGCTCCGCGGAGTCGAAGCGGGGGGGGGGTCCACAGTGGAGCCGATGTCGAAGTCTCGCGCTGGGTGGTCATAGGCAGAGTCGCATCCGTACTGCGGAGTCGGAGGCCTTGTCGATGCGGGGGGAGCAGGCAGGCGTGGGAGGTTGGGCGCGTGTGGTCGTCCGCTACAGTTGGACCTCCGTCGGTTGCGCTTCCCGAGGTGATGGTGGCCGGGGCGCTGTGTGCGGTCGGACAACCGCGAGTTCGCGCACCTTTCTGGTGGCTAGCTTTGTGCACGATCGGTGCGGACTTCTTCCGACTGACCTGCTGCGCCAGTGGGCTCTGCAACCTAGCATCCATGGAAAGGCATGGGACACATTACGGTGCAAAAACGGTTGCGCTAAGAGTGAAGATATATGATGTGGAGCAAGTGCCGGGGTTGTCCCGAGCCACCGGAGCGGAAGGCGAAGGTCTCGTCGAGGGCGGGGCCGGAGTCGTTCCACTGAGGCGAAGGCTTCGCGGAAGGCGGAGCTGGGGTTATTGTCGCGAGGTGCAATCAAGTTGAGTCGTCGCGACGCGCATGAGCGCCGTGCGCGCCGGCTTCCGCGCGTTGCGCCGCCGCAGCGTGGCGATCGCGTCGCTTCGACTTTCGCCGGTTGCGCTTCTCACGCGGGGACAGTTGTATATATATACCGTGAGGGCGTGAGCGGCTTCGGGCATAGTTGAGATGTTGTTGATTTCGAAAATATGCCTTCTTCAGTTCATGAACATGCAGAGGAATATTGCCATGTTGATGGGCAGATGGAGGCCTATTTTCAAGCGCAATGTTTCGACGACCGTCGGCCGTAGCGCGCCCGCGGGGGAAGGAGGCCGTTGCATCGTGGAGCGCTTGAGTCGCTTGTTTCCTCGCGCGGATCGCGCTTATACGGATCGCCTCGCGAGCGCCTCCGAGACGGGGCGCCTCTTTGCGCGCCACCCCGCGTGCGGGTGTGTGTGGAAGCCGGAGGCAGACCCGGGACTGCCGTGCGAGGGCGAAGATGTCGTCAAAGGCAGAGCCAGGTTGCTTTGCATAGATTCCCGAGCGGACACATGGCGGGGAGCTATTGGCACGCCGTGCGTTGTCAGGCCCCTTGGTGTGACCGCCGCTTGACCAGGCGTGGCACGCATGGGTTGGTGTGCCACTACGGTGGCGATCGTGGGAAGGTGGGTGGTTCGCCTCCCAGCAGTTATGCTCATCAATGGTGTGGGAGACATAGGGGCTTAAAATACCCCTTGTGTTACGCCGCTTGCACGTTCGTCTCCTTGCCTTCTAGCTCCCAGTCACACGCCCCAATCTCCTATCTTCCTTGCTGCCTCCTGCGTCGTGGAGCTCTAGGAGGGCGATGGCACACGACGGAGCGCGCCCAGCGGCCGGCGATGCCAGCTGCCGTCTTCCAGCCGTCGCCGCCGAGGTGGGGCATCTTGTAACATCTGTTTTTCGAGATTTTTAAAGCCTGGATTTCAAAATGAATTTTCTGGAATTTTCTGAAATTAATTGAAGCTTCAAATGAATTTTAAAGTTTTAAATGATTTAATGTGATTAAAATAAACATTAACATAAGGGGAAAATATTTTATTTGAGTTCCTTGTGTCACAAGGAATTTTCTGGTATTTTGGTGAATTTTCCGATTTATTTGCTATTTTCTAGAGCTTTTAGAAGTTTATTTGAATTTCTCGAAAAAGAAAAGAAAAGAAATTAATCTCACCGCCCGATCTCCCCTCTCCTCCACGCTGTCGCCCATCCCGCGCCGCCGCCAGTACCTTTCCGCGCGCCGCCGCTCTCGCGCTCGATCTCGCCTCGCGCACGTGTCGCGCATCGCTGCCGACACGCGGCGGCACCAGCGCGCCGCCGCGCGCGCCGCGCGCCTCGGCCGCGATCGCGCGCCTCGCGCGATCTCCGCTGCCCATCCTCGCGCCGCGCGCAACCCTAACCCTAACCTCGCGGCGTCCGAGCCGTCCGATCTCTCGCGTTGAATCCCGACCGCCCAAACTTGTCCGCATTATACCGCCGCCGAATCGGATTGGATTGCCTCGGTTCACGTGATAAAACCCGCCGTCCGCCGGTTCGCGTGCGTCGCCGCACGAACTCGTCGCCACCGCCTCGCCGCTTCGCGCTCGCGCTGCCGCCGGAGCCGCTCCGCCGTCGCATCGCCGCCGCTTCGCGCGCCTCCGTGGCGCCCAGGCGCTGCGCCGTCCCGCCGCTGTCGCCAAGACTCGCCGGTGAGCTCGCCGCTTTCTCTCGCTGCCGCTCGCCGCCTCGCCCGGTCGCCGCACCCGCGCCCGCCCTGCCCCTCGAGCCGGACTCCGGCCGCGCCGCGCGCACCGCGCGCCGCGCGCCGCGGCGCGGAGAGCGGCCACGCTGCCGCCGATCCGCTTCCGCGCCGCCATGCGTCGCCATCTCTCCTGCTTCGCGCGCGCGCATGCGTCTGGCGACGCCGCAAGGCGAGCCGCCACGCCGCCGATCCGCCCGCCGCCGCGCCGCGCCGCGCAATCTCGCCGTCGCTCCAGTCTGGACCAAGGTCGAGATCATGCCGCGTGTACGCCCTCCGCCGCCGGATCCTCGCGCCGCGCCCGCCGCGTCGCGTCGGCCGGGCCACGCCAGCCCTAGCCGACGTGGCATCCACGTGGCATGCCACGTTAGCCGTGACCCGCTTCGTGTGCCACGTGGCAGCCACGCCGGCCGCCACGCCGCCGCCACGCCGTCCCGTGCCACGTGGTAGCATATGCCGCCGCCACGCCGCATGCCCCGCCGCCGGCCGCCCCGCATCAACAGCACGTGGACGCGCCCACGGTGGACTCGAAATCGTGGACCGGGTTCACAAAGACAAGAATTTTTCCGATTTTCCCGAATTAATTTTGAATTAATTTTCCGGAGCCCGTTCTCCTCCGCCCTAGCTCCGATTGACCTCGTTCTTTTTCTAAATTCATCTAAAATCGAGCTCTAGCTGTTGGTTCTGTTTTTGTGAATTTTGAGTTCTTTTGCTTGTCATTTTATGTGTTTCTTTGTTTCCAGTCGTTTTCTCTCTCGTTAGATTCGGATTCGAGGAGCAGTGTTTCGCGCGTAAGACCAGAGTACCTCACGAGCATAACGAAGGCAAGTCGTGTCCCTTGATCATGTTGAACCCAATTTTGCAAACTATTATTTAATTATTTTGCTTTAAATTACATTGCATTGCTATTTTTATTCAAACCTTTGCACAGGTAGTTATTGTCCCAATTGCAATTATACCTCCTTGACACTTTGAAATACCATGATGCCATTGTCACCATAGGTTGGGAAATTTATTAGTGATGCTAGTTTATTTATCACATGGGTTGGTACGATTAGATTGCTTAGCCGGTTTATATTTACGATTGATCTCATCACGCACATTAAATTATTAATTTGACTTAATGACATATGGAACCGTGGTTGGTGCCACGTGTATTAAAATTTGTGCCACGTCATTGGTGTGACGCTGGCTTGGTTATACAAATTGGTTTTGCACTCAGCGCAGTGATCGTGCAAGAAAGGGGAAGTACTGATTGTACTTTGGGGATGTGGTAGTCTCGCGGGTAATGTTAAGGACTTAACTTTGTGCGCCATTGATCTGAGCTTAATCGTGCAAACCACATGTCTATTATGGGATGGACTGGCTGATTAATTTGTAATATTTCAATTCAATTCGCCATTGTGATGACATGGTTGCCGATTTCCATGTGGCGCAAGGGGGTGATGACGAAACCCTAGCGGCAGGATTGTATTGAGGTAGAGCATTGTAAAGGCCTTGTTGTGATTTCCTTAGGCCTAGGCTAATCACATCGTGTGGGTACAGCTTGTGCAACCTCCGCAGTGTAAAACTATTCGAATAGCCGTGTCCTCGGTCATGGGCGGTGCTCGGGATTTCACACGAGGGTTAGTGTTTCATTTATAACTTGGTGGTGAACAGTAGTTCATCGTTGGTTTAAACTTGTGAATTGGTGTTCACAAGTGGTTCATGTTTATTCCTTTGATTATCTATTATTACTGCTTTGATTAACTTTCGCTTTCAAGTTATTTAATATATTTCATCAATAAATGCCTTTATGCAATTAACCTTTCACCTTCCTTTGGTAAGCCTTGCATATTATATTGCATTTATTGTTACAAACGACTTGCCGAGTACCAATGTACTCACGGCTTTACGCCTATGTTGCTCGATTGAGGAGAGGAGTACTATCGGCAGGAGGTGCCAGAGGAGAGTACTACGACGACTTCACGATTAGGCTTCGCTTCTCCACTCGATAGCTCGTGGCTTGTCGATTGGTCGCTACGCTTTATTTTGGATTTCCGCTATTTTGTTAAGCCCTTCCGCTAGAGATATTGTAAGCTTGGCCATAAGGTCGTACCTTTGATATTTTATCGATATTCGAGTTTTCCTTTATTATTATCGTGTATGACTATGATGACATCTATGTTTGATCGTGTGCACTAGCGTGATCTCGACTAGTGCGTTTACGAGAGAGACCAAATTTGTATATTCGGTCTCGACAGAGATGGTATCAGAGCCATATCGACTGTAGGACGAAGCCCTAGTTAAATTGGTCGATAGCCCAAAAATTTATTTTCTAAATCAAACCAACTAAACTTGATATTTAGTAATATCTCTATCCTCTTACCTCATTCTTAAGGATTCTTGTCTCTCGCCCCAACTCTTGCAAAATTTGTTTTCCTAAAGTTATAAACTGATCTTTCCTTTATAAATGCATTAGATGTCCCAAACTTCCTACAGCCCGACAGGAGGATGGAGGTCACTTCTACGCGTTTTGTTGCGGTGCCTCGGATTTAAGAGATTGCCCGTCTACCTCACCAAGGATGAGAAGCAAAAAGGTCAACGCATCGGGAGCATCTCCAGCTATACTTCACCACCCGAGTCGGCAAGCAGGTGCTACATCACAGTTTCAAGAACACCGGTGCCAGTGGGGAGATGTCAACACAAGGAGTTGCGCACAAAGCCATCCGTCGACTTTGCAAGCTATACAAGATCAACATGGCCGACTCGTCCGAAGTTCAAGGAGCGACGGAGCCACCCGAGACTCGAGCGAGCAGCCGAGGAGCCCGACCGCAGTCGCAAGATCTCTACCGTCGCCTACACCGCCGAGCCTGCAGGAGAGACGTCAGATCACGGAGATCGTCGCGCTTACCTCGCCGGTTCACTCCAGCCCGGGCCAGAGAGCGCGCCGATCCGCAACTCGTGGGTTGTCTACAGCGATTCGAGGACGATAGCAGATGTACCTATTTGTCGACCCGAGTGGGAGCCTTGAGTAGATAATGCGAGTAGACACGTTGGATTTTATTTGCGCTGAGTGTGATGTGAGCTGCAAATATTGCCCTAAAAGCATTATATTGCGATCATGTCAAATCTTTTATTGGAGTTTATTTTGTTCATTTCTTAGTTAGCCTTTTGGCTAAGTGTTTGTTTAGTTAGGTCTCCATTAAGCAAAACCCCTTAGACGCATTTACCTCTTATCTATGCTTTTCCTCTCGTCTTTCACCTTGGTCATCCAGCTTGTTTTCTTTTGAGCAAGATGGTTGATACCGTGAACCTCCTCCCGGCAATCGGGAACCAGACCTGAGAACAAAGGCGCGCGGCGCTGCCACCTACCTTGGATCCCCGCCTCGATCGATTCTTGATGGCCTGATCAGATGATGCAGCACCATGATGCAGTATGCAGACTATGATGCAATGACAGCACCAGAGCCGCACCACCGCCAAGACTCGTCATCAACCGGCTATGCAGAGTTTATGAGGACGAGACCGCTGCTTTCTCCAGCTTCATCGAGCCTTTGAGGCCGACGATCGGGTCCGTTCATTGAGAAGAAACTGAACTTGGCTCTGCACCGGCAGGAGAAGGTTTGTATGCAAAGACATCGCCTGAGGGACCAAAGCAGCAGAGTGGTGGGAGAACCATCTGGCGCCCATGAGAACCAAAGCACAACATCACTGGAAGGAATTCGCAAAGGCTTTCCACACCGCTCATGTCATGGAGGGAGTGGTTGAGATGAAGAAGGATGAGTTTCGGGAGTTCCGCAGAGGAACTCCGCGGTGAGTGAATATCTCAATAAATTCACTCAGCTTGGCTCGCACGCGCTGCAGGATGTAGCGGCAGCATGCAGCTCGCGAAGAGGTTCAAGAAAGGCTTGAACCCAGCTTTGAAGGTGCAAGTCGAGGCAAACGCGACTATGCCGGCCAGTTGGTGGATAAGGCCATTCTCATCGAGGAGATCGCCACGAGCTCGAGGAGTCTCGCAAGAGGAGGTTGATCCAGCAGAGGATCACAGCCACACCGATCTCCGAGGCCTCGTTTTGGTTCCTACCAAGATGCACGAGCGCCACAAAGCAGCAGCAGTTAGCCTTCAGATTTGGACCCCACTCGACACGCGCCGGCTTGATCAGATGGCGTCCTAGTGGTTCCAGTGGACAAAGCAGCAGAAAAGCAATAATTCAGCAAAAGATCCATCACTTGCTTCAAGTGTCATGAGGTGGGACACTATGCTAGCAAGTGCCCTCGAGAGGCGAGCTCCGACGCCCGATTGCTTTGACTTGGGAGCCACACCCGGCCGCACTCTACTACCCGGAGCAGACGAGGAGCATCCCCGCTCGGGCGATGCCAGCGGGGCCGGTGGTGAGAGGTCGGTGAACCACGTCACCGCAGAGGATGCCCAGCAGCACCAGACGTTGTGATCGATGACGTTTTCGTATATTCGGTTCCGCCACCGCTTTATTTGATTCGGAGCTTCGCATTCGCTTGTTTCTGAGTTTTGCTTTAAAGCAACAATTGAAAATCGTTGCTCTTGGATCTGCTTCTTTTAATCCAATCCCGGATCCGAAGTTGAGATCCAACCTAGGTTGTCCAGAGTTAGGATAACCATTCAGGAGTTGAGTTCGTGGCCGATTGATTTTGTTGGATATGCATCCCTAGATGTAATCTTGGGAATGGATTGGCTTGAAGCGGCAGCGTTGTTAGACTATGGGAGCAGAGCAGTTGACCTTAACTAATTCAGATGGAGTTAAGGTGTGATTCGCAGCCGATGAGTGCCAACAGAGCTACCATGATTTGCCGAGTAAGGTAATCCAGTTGGAGGAGTACCGGTTGTCGGAGAGTACCCGACGTGTTTCCAGATGATCTTCCGTATGCCACCGAGAGAGGAGGTTGAGTTTCGATTGAGCTTGTGCTGCACCGCCCGATTTCCAAGAGACCCTATCGGATGCCGGCCAATGATTTAGCAGAGTTGAAGAAGCAAATTGTGGAGCTTTGGATAAGGGTTACATCGGATCGAGTTCGTCCCCGTGGGAGCGCCAGATGTTGTTTGTCAAGAAGAAGGATGGTAGTCGCATGTGTGTGAACTACAGAGCACTTAATGAGGTCACCGCTCAAAAATAAGTACCCTCCGCCCGTGATCGATGACTGCTTGACCAGCAAGGGAGCAGGAGTGTTCTCCAAGATTGATTTGAGATCGTGATATCATCGGATGAGGATACGTAATGAGGACATACCCAAGACAAATTTTCTCGACTCGTTATGGTCTATACGAGTTCACAAAGTGATGTCATTTGGTTTGACTAATGCTCCAAAGATATTTCATGTATTTGATGAATAAAGTGTTTATGGAATATTTGGACAAGTTTGTCGTTGTATTCATTGACGACATTTTGATATATTCCAAGAATGAGGAGGAACATCAGAGCACTTGAGGTTAGCATTGCGTAAATTGAGAGATAATCGCTGTATGCAAAGTTCAGCAAATGTGAGTTTTGATGAAGAAAGTCGCTTTCTAGGGCATGTGTTGACAGAGAAGGAGTCGCAGCTTGACCTGGTGGAAAGTAAGTGATGTTTTGGATTGGCAATCACCCTTCCGATTACCCAGTCGAGTTTTCTGGGTATGGCAGGATACTACCGTCGCTTTATTGAGGGATTTTCCAGTGTGGCCAGACCCCTCACGCAGCTGCTCAAAAAGGAAAAGAAATTCACTTGGACGCCAGAGTGCGAGAAAAGTTTTCAGAAACTTAAGGAGAGTTTGACCACAGCCCAAAGGCTTGTGTTGCCTGATATTAACAAGGATTTTGAGATATTTTGCGATGCCTCGCGCAAAGGTTTGGGTTGTGTCTTGATGCAAGACAAGAGAGTGGTAGCCTATGCCTCACGCCAGTTGAGACCGCATGAGGAGAACTACCCTACCCATGATTTGGAGTTGGCAGCCGTAGTGCATGCTTTAAAGATTTGGCGTCATTATCCGATGGGTAATGATGTGAGGTTTACGGATCATAAGAGTCCAAATACATCTTTACCAAATTCGAGCTTAACCTCGAGCAGAGGAGGTGGTTAGAGCTGATAAAGGATTATAATGTGGGCATACATTATCATCCGGGAAAGCTAATGTGGTTGCAGATGCCTTGAGCGAGAAAGGTATACCGCAATTGGTGATGGTTCGAGAGAGTCACCACCTTTGCATGAGGAATTTCGTGCTTAACCTTGAGTTGGTTGAGCTGTGATTTTTGGCAGCTATGGAGATGCAAAGCCTACTTTGATGGTCGATTCGCCAGCTCGACCGGATGATGAGGCATTTCAGCGGATCGTAAAGAATTTAAGTGAAGGTAAAGAGTCGGGATTTTCAGGATGATCGGGAACCTTGTGGTTCAAGCGGCGTTTGTGTGTGCCCAACAAGCAAGAACTAAAGGATGTGTTATTAAAAGAGGCTCATGAGTCACTATATTCGATTCATCCAGCAAGTACCAAGATGTACCAGACATTAAGGATAAGTATTGGTGGCCAAGCATGAAGCGTGAGATCGCCGAGTATGTAGCCCTTTGTGATGTTTGTCGAGAGTAAAGGCAGAGCACCGTGAGACTGCGGGTTTGCTACTGACCATTGAAAGTCCCCGAGTGGAAGTGGGAAGAAATTGGTATGGACTTTATAGTCGGTTTGCCTAAAACCAAAGAGGGTCATGATTCCATTTGGGTCATTGTGGACCGCTTGACCAAGGTTGCTCATTTCATTCCGCTTAAGACGACTTACAATGGTGACAGATTGGCGAGCTATATATGTCCGAGATTGTCATTTGCATGGTGTGCCCAAGAAGATTGTGTCGATCGTGGATCGCAGCTTCACCTCTCGGTTTTGGGGTAGTTTCCATAAGGCTATGGGACCCACCGAATTTCAAGATACAGATATCACCCCGCATGGATGGTCGACAGAGCGAGTTAATCAGATTACGGAGGACATGTTGAGAGCCCGTGTGCTTGATCATGGGTCTAAGTGGGACAGCTTGTTTACCTTTGCGAGTTCTCATACAACAACAGCTTATCGTGCGGTTTGCGAGATGTCACCGCTTGAGGCATTGTATGGCAGAAATGCAGACCCCTCTCAATTGGAAAGAGACGGAAGGTCGTTTTGGCCCGATCGTTTGAAAGAAGCCGAGATAAGGTCCGCTTGATACAGAAAGGTTGAAAGCTGCCTGTGCCGCATGAAAAGCTATCACGAGATACGACGCCGAGCCGAGTTTTGAGCCGATGACTTTGTGTATCTGAGGATCACACCATTCAAAGGTGTGAAGAGATTTCAGCTAAAAGGGAAGCTTGCACCAAGATATGTTGGTCCGTTCAGGATTCTGAAACGCAGGGGAGAGGTTGCTTATCAGTTGGAGCTACCTGCGTCTTTCAGTGGGGTACATGACGTCTTTCATGTGTCCCAGCTGAAGAAGTGCCTGCGCGTACCAGAGGAGGTTGTGCCAGTTGAGGCCGTTGACCTGCAGGAGGATCTGTCGTACAAAGAGCACCCAGTCAAAATCTTGGAAGTGTCAGAGCGAGTCACCCGGAATAAAGCGGTCCGTTTTTGCAAAGTTCAGTGGAGCAACCATTCGAGGAGGAAGCCAC